>PVHX01023559.1:0-25518 GCA_004024805.1 Geosciurus inauris
TACCATCACAACTAAATTATCTCCGAAAGACCCCACCTTCTAATACTGTCCCATTTCAACATATGAATTTGGGGGAACAAACAAAGAAACTCAGAAACAATTCAAGGAAAGAGCATCTTGAGTTGGAAGACAGCATGAAGATCAAGGTGGAGAGGAGGAATCATCTAGATGGTGGGAAGGCAGGCTGCTGTTTATTAAAACCCCCTGGAAAGAACCTTGGCAATGGATCCTGCCAGAAACCTGGAGTTTCCTAGAATTCTTGCTGATTGACAGGCCTCCAAAGGACCATGGAGTTGGCCAAATGTTTCCTTCTAATGTCAATCCTCCAACCTCACTCCATTGCAGAATCATAGCATTAAAAGATTTTAAACCCTGACCTTCCCTTTGGCAGGCAGCTCTGGGATTTCTCCGCTGGGAGGAGATACAGCTGGATGCTGCATAGTAGGGATGGAGAAGAATATCTCACCGTGAACCACATTTCTCAGTGAAATCATTTCCCCAAGTTTGTTTCCAGTGAAGACTAAATCCAGAATCAATTCTCTTCAATTCATTCTAACAGGGGCTCAAAGTATAGGAAACCAGGACAAAGCACAAATAACAGGGATTCCAGAAGGGTTACTTTGTTTTGTTTTAAAGAGATATTTCCACCAAAATCTGACAAAGGTATCTTAATTAAGACAAGCATCAGAAGAAACCTGCATGGGGAGTTTTACATGGACATGGCTTTGAAGGGAAACCTCCCTGTCCCCAGTCAACTGAACTGGGTCTGGCTATGGGCTTGTGGATAAAACCTGCAGGCTGATGATCAGTAATCTCTTCAGGGATAAATGACAAGAAAGGAAATGTACACAATATGATGATAATGAGTGGTTATTATTTACATGTGGAATCCTCCTAGCATGTTGGAAGTGAGGCTGATTTATAGAAGTTTTAAGAATAGATCAGATACTTGATATTATCAAATCATATCTGTTCTAACAGAGCTCTGCCAATAAAACCTGGAATCCTTGGTCACCCCCACAAAGCCAGCATTAAGGAATAGTTTCTCCACATTGCATTCTCAGGTGGCTGTCCTTTTTCAGTTCTGACAGGCTGATTCTAATTTCTCCAATGTTAGGTTAAGATCCTGGAGACAGGGAACATGTCACCCACCCTTTCTGCAAGAGTAAATTGCTACCTGCTGAGAGTGTGGAAGACTCTGGATGGAGGTGAAATCCTAGCAAGAGGTCAAGAGCCTGGAGACTAGTGGTGTGGATCAGTATATTTGGGTTATGTTGCTCATCCAGGCTCCTAGGAGAAAGTGCCAGAGCCGAGTCAGCCCACATGAAGTTTCTTCTTGCATAGGAAAGAGTGGAGGTGTTATCAGGCAGACATTTATTGACTGCTGCCTACCTGCCAGGCAATTACTATATATTTATGCCACTAGATCCTTAAAACAATGGTTTTGAAAGTATGGTGTATTAGCCTTTTGTTGCTGTGACCAAAATATCTGACAAGAAGAACTTAGAGAAGGAAAAGTTTATTTTGGGACCCCAGTTTCAGAGGCTTAGTCCAGTGGTTGGCTAACTGCATTGCTTTGAGCCTGAGATGAGGCAGAACATCATGGCGGAAGAGTGTGGTGGAAGAAAGCTTCTCGGCCCATAGCATGCAGGAAACCAAGAGAAAGAGTGAAGTGCTAGGGACAAAATATAAACCCCAAAGGTACACCCCCAATGACCTACTTCCTCCAGCCATGTCCCCTTCAACTACAATTATATCCCAGTATAGTAGTCTTTTCAAATTATGAATCTGTCAAATGTGTTAATCCACTGGTGAGGTTACAGCTGTCATAATCTAATTATTTCACCCCTGATAATTGCTATATTGCCACCTGAGCTTTTTGGAGGACACCTCATATCCAAAGCATAGCATATAGTAACCAGACATGCCGTATTTCCTGGGAATTTGTTAGGAATGCAAATTCTTAGGCCACCCTAGAACTGCTGAATCAGAAACTCTGGAGGTGGGCACAGCAATCTGTGTTTAACCTTCTAGATCATTCTGGAGCTCACTCAAGTGTGAGAGCCATTGCCTTAAACCAACCTTAATCCTTAGAACAAGCTTTGTGTTATCATCACTGTTCTGAAGAAGAACTCTCAGGAGGTTAACATGTTCAGGTCGTCCCAAGCAGGAAGTGGTACCTTCAAACCCACGTCCAACTGGCTGCAAAGTCCTCAGAGCTTTTACCACATCCATCCTGCATGGGAAAACAACTAGACTTTATTTCCAGCTTCTCCTAATACTACTTCTTCCAGTAAAGTAGACTGCCTCTTCTCTTTCTCCCCAGCTCCCCATCAAAGGTGACCCTCCCTGACCTGCTTTCTAAGCTTGTGAACTAATTAGAGGTTTGAAAAACTGGTATCAAACATGCCCAATATCATTTTTATGGGCCTTCGAGAATAAGAAAACAATGACAACAAGTCAATATTATGTGCAAATGGCAGTAAAATCCCACTAAATGGCTCTTTGGCTCTAATTTTGAAGAGTAAAATCAATGAGAGTCCTGGTAGGCCTGGTAATTTTAAAGGCGAAGGACCCCCGTGCATCTAGAGAGCCTGTTGAAAGATGGTGACTGCGTTTTACTGTTACTCACTCTGGAAAGAAGTTAACAGAAGTACTTAAGCCTTTAACCTCCTGTGAGTTAGCCGTCAGGTTGCGCAGGGTAGCTCATTAGCATGTGGTGACCCTGCCTGTCTGGCTTCCACCCTCTGCGAGCTGCTCACATCCACATGATGGCAGTAGCCACCAAAGCATTGCATGTTTCTGCTGTTCTTGGATATGGAATCTCCAAATAAAAAATAAAAAAAAGAAAAGCAAAGCAAAAAGCATATATGCAATCTAGAAGAGACCTCATGAAGAGAACCATCATCCTGCCTCTGTCTACCTCCAAATTGGTCCACGTTGGAATCAATGAGAGCAAATGGCGCATGAAGGTCTTAGGGAAACAGCTTTCCAAATCTCAGTGGTTGATTCAATTGATTCATTTATTTACTTAGTGTCCACCATCCCTACTTTTTCTGAAAAATTTCAGACCTTTGTACGAGCTATGTCCTCTTCTTTGGGATCTATCAAATTTTAACACTGAACTATGCTTATTATCTCTCTGTCTCCTTTACTGCATCAAAGATTTGAAGATATGCTGTGGATACCCTGACACTTCACCTCTCAATAATTCAACACATGTCTCCATACATGTAGAGATTTGTCTGCATAACCATAATATCATTATTGCACCCAAGAAGTTCGATGCTGATAGCATCATATTAGCTAATACATGATTTGTATTTAAATTGCCTCGTCATTCCAGAAATGCTGTTCTTATGGATTTTCAGTCCCCCTTGTAGTCTCCATTCGAGAACCATATGCTGAGCGTACTTGTCATTTCTCTTTTGTCACCATTTTATTCTGGAGCTGTCCTCTCTCTTCTCTGATCTTTCAGGACTTCTTCATTTCTTCACCAGCCAGGTCGTTTGTTTCGTAGAATCCCGGGCATTCTGGATTCCCCTTACTGTTTCTGTGTGATCAGATTCAGATTAAATATTTTAGCAAGAGTTCTGTCTGGGTAATCTGGTGACCTCCTTGCTATGTTACCTCAGGTAGCATGTGATGTCATATAGTACCATTGCTGGTGATGCTAACCTTGAACACCTGGCTAAGCTACCAAACCTTAGGCAGAGCACTCGTTCTAGTGCTGTGATTCTGGCGATCCAGAATGCTCTACTTAATGCCTCTCATGACTTTATGGTCTGTCCTCCCCCCACAGTGACCAGGGGATGTTCTAAAAGTGTCAATCAGATCAGGTCATTCCTTTGCTTTGAACCTTCCTTTGGCTGCCCATCATGTCCAGAAGAGCTTCCAGACTCCTTGCCATGACCTTTGCAGTCCTACATGATCTGCCCCTGCCTGATTCTGACCTTGCTCACTATGCTCCTGCTACCTTGCTGTCTTTTTGTGTTTCTGGAGACTCCAAACTGTGCAGTTTTGGTTGTCTCTACTCTTAATGCTCTGGCATACCTAGTTCCTTCTCATCATTCGGATTTTGGTCCAGATGCCACAGTTTCATCTCTATCTTATTTTCTTGTTCTTTTTTTTTTTTTTCTATGAAGTGCTGATCACCAACTGCAGTGATCTGTTTATTCATGTACTTATTAGTGTGTTGCTTGCCCCAACTTATAGGCTTACAAAACCCACGAAGGTTGATACCTGGCTTGTTTTCATTTGCTTCTGCATCACCATCCACCATAAAGCCTGGTGCAAGTTAGCACTCAGGAACTGTTTGTGAACGAATGAATGAGGTCAACTGGATGCCGTATCAGGGCATTGTTTTAGATTCTGAGATGGAAAAATACAGAAGATAGGGTGTCTGCTTTACATGTAATTAGACAGAGGTAAGGGCAGGTTGCTGTGACATATGGAGGAGAGGGAGGCTGATCATCTTCTGAGAAAGGGGAGTTCCACCGACTGTGGCTATAGAGTTCATCTCATTTGTATGTTATGGTGTAGGCACTGGAACGACAGAAGACCCAAAGCCCAGGTCCTGCTGTATGACCTCAGACCAGGCAGTTACCTTCCTGACTTCTCTTCTTTGTAAAATAAAAGTTTTGGATTGGATAAGTTTTAAGTCTCTTTGACCCCAATATTATCTGAGACTGAGTCCTACTCTTGGTGGGCAGGTGGCCACAGACACATAATCTTCTGTGACTAACCTCCTCTGTAAAATAGAACTGATATCACCTGTCTCATGCAATTGCTGTGAAGAGCAACATGATGGTGAATGTGACCGACCTTTTCCAACAGGACAAACCGCTCTCCAGATGGAAGGGTTTTGTCTATTCAGGGGTGGTTCTGTTCAAATGAGGAACTCACAGATTGCATATCTTCAGAGCTTGCTTTCTGAAGCTGCCCCAGCATGAAAAACTAGCATTTTAGTCCAGACTGCTTCCCTGAAAGCCTTGGTGGTTTGAGATGAAGGGTCATTAAAAGACCAGATGGCAGAGAAATCTTTTAGATTACTGTGTCCAGAAGCTCCATGGTTTAGTTAGAAGCCCCAGTGTCGTGGCCGTGCCCTGCAGAAATGAAGATCAATAATGCCATTTGCAATCGAAGCTCCTGGTGTTCTTCACATCTGTAGCCCCAGCCTGTCTCTGGCACAGCTGCCCACCTGCTGCTTTGGAGACAAGGATCAGAAGCAAAGCCTGGACATGTCACTCATCACCATGACAACTGCAATGTGTGTGTTCCCTTGCTGCCCATTAGCTGTGGGGCAAGGTTATGTCGGGGCCCCTGCAAGGAGGCCAAAGGACATGGCCGGGAGATCTGAGGGGCAGGTGTAGGAGAGTCTGGGTGAGAAATAGCATGGCAACTTTGTCTTCCTATTTTCTTTTCTTTTCTATTGAGATGTAATTCATATACCATAAAACCAACCCTTTAAAAGTATACAATTAAGCTGGGCGTGGTGGCGCAAGCCTATAATCCCAGCGGCTTGAGAGGCTAAGACAGGAGGATTGTGAGTCCAAAGCCAGCCTCAGCAACCCAGCGAGGCCCTAAGCAACTCACTGAGACCCTGTCTCTAAAAAAAATACAAAAAAGGGCTGAGGATGTGGCTCAGTGGTTAAGTGCTCCTGGGTTCAATCCTGGTACTGAAAAAAAGTATACAATTAAATGGTTTTTAGTATATTCCAAAGCTGTGCAGCCATCACCATGATCTAATTCCACAACATTTTCATCACCCCACATACCCATTCCCATCCACTTCTCTATGAATTTTCCTATTCTAAACACTTGATGTAAATGGAATCATGTGACATATGACCTTCTTTTATTGGGGGGTGGCACTGGGGATTGAACCTAGGGGCATTCTATCACTGAGTTAATGATTCTTTTGTTTATCTGTGCTGGAAATTGAACCCAGGGGTGCTCTCCTGCTGAGCTACATCCCCGGCCCTTTTTATCTTTCATTTTCGCATAGAGTCTGGCCAAGTTACTGAGACAGGCCTTGAACTTGTGATCCTTCTGCTTCAGTCTCCTGAGTAGCTGGGATTACAGGCATGTGTCACCACACCCAGATAACATTTATAACTGGTTTCTTTCATTTACTATAATGTTTTTCAGGTCCATCCATGTTGTAGCAGGTATCAATGACTTCTATGACTTCATTCCTGGTCATGGAAGAATAATATACCACTGTGTGGCTATACCACATGTTGTTTGTTCTTTCCTCTATTAATGAACAGTTGGGCTGTTTTCACTTTTTGGCTATTGTGAATACTGCTGCTCTATTCTTTCATGCACAAGTTTGTGAGTGAGGCTATGCTTTCATTTTTCATGTGTATATACCTAGGAGTGGAATTGTCCACTTTGGATCAGATTTTAGGATCCTGCCTGTATTTGCCTGGCATTGGGATTAGCTCTTCTCAGGTTGCACTGGGAATAGGGGAATGGAGTTTCTTTACCCTTAGCCAAGGCTCCCATGAGGGTGATAGTGGTGACCCCTTGGATTCCAAGTGAAGTTTGTGATAAGGATGGAAGAGGTCAACTGACATTTGGAAAATGAATCAGAAAATATGAGATGGGTAGAAAAAAGTGGATGATATGTCATGCTAAAGAGTTAGAGGAGGAGAGAAGGCAGAAATGAATGGAGGACTGGAAACAGCCCTGGAGATAGAGTGACTCCAGATCTGCAAACATATCGCCTTGGGGTTCTTCTTGGTACATTTTGTGGACCTGGGGCCATGTTCTTATTCATGTGTCCATGCATTTTGTGACATTTGATTTGTTCTGCTGTGACTTCTGGGTTCCATCGTTTTTCCAATGCCTGAGGTCTTCCAATGACTATTGTCCCAACAAGGGCCAGAGAGGACCCTGGTCTTACTCCTTGAGCAAGTAGGACTCATAATTTCATTCCATCATTAGAGGTCTTTGTGAACGCCAAGATGGCAGAATCGGTCCTTGGATGTGTAGTGTGAAATGCTACATTCCTAGGCTCAACTCCCATTAAAATCCAGGCCACTTTCTCACTACTTCTGATCTTGGGTTAGAGTTCAGAGAAGAGGGTGGACCAGCACTGTCCATCACCACCATCTGAGAGCAATCTCAAGCTCTTTTGTCCACAAGCCAAGGGTGCCCTCTTTAGGAATGAAGACTAGCTTCTTATTTGGTTATATTTTAAACCAGCATATATGAGGATTAAAGGACTCATTAAGGTTCTCCAGTGATGAAGATAAGCTCTTTCACTGACTGTTTATCATGAACAATGAATTGAGCCAGATGTTAGGCTTGAGCTTCTTCCTCTAAGTGCCAGAGAGTGTCTTTTGGATTGTAAAAAATACATGAGTAAAACATGTCATTTCTCTTCAATCAAAGCAGCACAAGGGACAAAAGTGGGGAGAGGTAATAGTCATGATGGAGGATTTGCTGAGTTTTCTGCAGCTGGGTCTTTCTAAGGTTGCTTCTATTACAGCTGGCCAGAAAAGCCATTGCAGCTGGTGACAGGGGCTCTCCTGGGAGGCACATTGTTTTCTCAGTGGTGTGAGCTGGTGGGAAAGGCAGCAACTCTGGATGGGTATGTCTGGGGTGAAGGAGCCCTACTAGCATTGATTATTGCCATGTATGTGCCAGGAGCTGTGCCAAGCATTGCAAGTGCCTTATTTCATTTTGGTTCTCCTGGAAATCCTGTAGAACATTTTTATAAAGGAGGAAACAGAGATGCAGAAAATTAAGTATCTTGCCTGAAAGAACAGACTTGGGATTCAAACTCATTTTCTCCGGTTCCACATGAGAGCTTTGGGAATTTTCAAATACTGCCCTTCTCTGCCACCCAGCTGTGGGGGGATACTTTTTAGAAGCTGTCCAACACACAAGACTAAAGCTGGGCTTATTTTGGGAAGGGGACAGAGGTAAGAAAAATGGCTGAGCAGGTGGGATCAGCCTTAGTGATGGAAACAGGTGGGACAGGTCTGGTCCTGAGCACTCATTGCTTTGAAGCCAATGACAAGGTAAAGGAATCAGCCCTATAGTGGGGGAGACTGGAACTGGTGTCAGAGCACCAGCCAGGAGGGCTCAGAGCTGGGCTTCCTTCCCAGTGGGGAATAGGAATGCTAACCAGGGAACAGAGACAGAAACTTGAGTGAATAGACTTGTTAACAGGGCAGGGCTTATTAAAGCTGGGACTTTGGGTTCCATGAGAGGCCAGTGATCAACTTGATGCCCAGACACTGGGGCTATAGCTGTATGACTTATTCCAGACATATCTGATTATCCTATTAAGGCAAAATAGGGAGTGAGTCTTGAAGACAGTCTCAATCCCCCCAGTGCATTGAGAGCCAGAGCTCCTGATCTTAGGTGAGCTCTGTAGGACCAGCCTCAGATCTTTGCCATAACGGTGCTCTCCCTCACTCTTCTCTGTGAAGCCCATGGGCAGATCATGAACGTGACTGCACACAAATGATTGGAGGCTGAGCTGGCTCTGCTACACACTAATGTTGTGACCTGGGATAAGTCATTCTTTCATCTTAAAAACAGTCTACAGGTTGATTGATTTAGGCTGATTCTAAAATGTGTATGGAAAGGCAAAGGAAATGGAATAGTCAAATAATTTAAGAAAAGAAACAAATAAAAACAAAGTTGAAAGACTCTTACTATCTGATGGTGGGACTTACTATAAAGCTCCAGCAATCAAGATAGCGTGGTATTGGAAAAAGGATAGACACACAGATCAATGGAATAGAATAGAGTCCAGAAATAGAGCCCCACACATATGGTCAATTGGTTTCGACAAAGGTGTCAAGGCAGTTCAATGGAGAAAGGATGGTCTTTTCGACAGATGATACCGAAACAATTGGAGATCCATATACAAAACAAACAAACAAAAAAACCAACAAAAAACCTTGAACTATACCTTGTACCCTTAACAAAAATTAACTCAAAATGGATCATTAGACCTAATGTAAAGTTTAAAACTATAAAATTTCTAGAAGAAAACATAGGAGAAAATCTTTGAAACCTTGAGTTAGGTAATGATTTCTTAAATAAGACACACAAAGCATGAACCATCAAAGAAAAAATGATAAATTAGATTTCAAAATTGAAAACTTGTGTTTTTCAGAAGGCAGTGTTAATGAAGAGAAAAGATAAGACATAGTCTCGGAGAATGTATTTGCAAAACAGATTCCTAATAAAAGGACGAGTATCTAGTTGTTAACTGAATAAAGAACTGGAATAAAGAGCTTTCATATCTCAATAATAAGAAAGCAAACAACCCAATTTTTAAAATTGGACAAAAGACTTGAGCAGACACTTCACCAAAGAAAATATATAGGTAGAAAATAAAAAACAGAAATGCATCAGTAGTTTTTAGGGAATTTCAAATCAAAACTGCAATCCCTTACTTCTCCATACCTATTAGAATGATTAACCACTCTATTTCTCCCCAGCCTGACAATGTCATTGGTGACCATGATATGGAGTTGGAGCTCTCATACACTGCTGTTGGGAATGTAAAGGGGGCACTAGTACTTTGGAAAACAGTTTGGCAATTTCCTCTAAAGTTAAAAACACTCATTTTGCAACCCAGCAATCATACTGTATTTCACCACATAATCATTGCCACAGCATTAACACATCCATGACTATGCTGTGCATCTTAATCTTGTACCGCAGTTTAGTAATAAATGGTTTTTAAGTAATACTGGCATAACAACAACAACAACAACAAAATTTCACAAAATGGTTGCACCCTACTTTTTTGCAAAAATAACTTGGCATAAAATCTGTGACGATTATGTGATGGAATAAGTACTGACCTAAGAGAAATGAAAATATAATGCCTGCACAAAAACCTGTATGCAAGTGCTTACAGTGGCTTTATTCACAGTCACCCCAAACATGGAACAATGCAAGTGTCTATCCACTGGTGAATGTATAAAAATATTGTATGAATTCATACACGAGAATTCTGCTCATCCATAAAAAGGAAGAAATCACAGATCCACTCGATAGCATGAGTGGATCTGAAGTGTGTTATGCTAAACCAAAGAAGCCAGAGTTAGAAGTATGATTCCATTCCTGTGGCATTCTAGAAAAGGCAAAGGCAAATCCATAGGGATGGAGAACAGGTCAGCTGCTGCAAGGGCTGTGTGTGGGATGGGGACTGACTATAAAAGGGCATGAAGGAACTCTTTGGGGTTATGGAAGTGTTCTGTATCTTGGTTATGGTCATGGTTATGTGACTGTGCATGGCTGCCAAAATTCATAGAACTGTACATCAAAATTGCAGTTTTTGTCAGTCAAAACCAGCCTAATAGCTGGAATTTCATGTGGTCCAACCCATATACATCACACCAGGGTGATGTAGGTTGTAAGGCTTAAGTGCACTAAAGTAGATGAAAGTGCTTTGTAGTCCTTAGTACAAGAAGGATGACACACTGCTGGAGTCATACAGCTGGAAGGGAATTCTCTGTTCATCAGAGTGAGAAGGAAATACTGCTCCGGGCTCCAATTTCCCAGCACTGAGACTGCTCATGCAAATGCATCTTCTAGTCTTTTCTCCTAAATTAGGCCTCTCTCTTGGAAATGACCGGCCTCACTAGAGTTGAGGCCCGAGAGTATTCTGGACAACACCATTCCTTGGGGCTCCAGGTGCCATGTTTCAGTGTCCTTTTGTCCCTCTGCTGTCTCAGTTGCCAGTAGCATCCCACAGACATTTCCTCTGAGCTGACAAGTAAAGCGCCAGTAACTCTGTCAGGCTGAAGCTTCTCTCAAAGCAGACAATTGAATGGTCATTTCAAAGGGGCAAAGAATAGACGCTGTCCTGAAAGCTCACCTTGACAAGAGAGATTTAAGAACACAGAGGGATATTATTGGGCTGTACCATTACTGGATGGTCCTTCAATGACTGGCCTTACATTGCTGGTGATAAATTCCTTAATACCTTCATGCTCTACCTCCCAGTGGATTTGATTCTTCCTTGTAGACAGAATCTGTACCGAGAACTATTTCCTTTCATGAGGGTAGGTGGCTGCAGAGAGTACACTTTTGTCTTCAGAAAAATAGGTCCACTTTTGAGCTACTTTCTTCGACACTCATACAAAAGAGAAAAAAGTCCTTTTATCTCTCTTGAAGGCCTTCGGCTTTGAGCTTAACTTAGCTAGATTTGCCACACTATGCCTCCCCCAAACTGGCCAGGTTCCTACGGAGTTTCTAGCAGAGACTTGATCTGAAACAAAGAATGAACATGGGAGACATTCTCCCCATCTTTAGAAGTGTTTCTTTCTAGACTCATGAAAGTGCCACCAAGATGTAGTGTCAGGAAATAGAAATCTCTGTTTTGGGAGAATATCTATTTTATCATATTTTATGGAAAAATGGAGAAAGGAAAAGCATTTACTCATTGCTTTTCTTTTCCACAGTTTCCATTAATTTCTCGTGTGGGACCTAGGACTTGAATGGGTACCTTATGGTTCTTATTCTACTAACCCGGAAGCTTCTTGTGGCTCTGAGGCTTATTCATTTCTGTACTCTCAGCATGTAGCACAGCACTAGGAACATTGTAGGGGGAGGGAAAGAAATGACTATTGAGAATCTACTGTATGCTTGGTCCCAGGGGAGATGTTTTATCTTTATAAACTTGTATATATATAAATATCAGTGTATTGGTTAGCTAGCACATGAATAATGCTGCATAAAAAATACCCCAGGGCTGGGATTGTAGCTCAGTGGTAGAGCGCTTGCCTCGCATGTGTGAGGCCCTGGGTTTGATCCTCAGCACCACATATAAAGCAATAAAATAAAGACATTGTGTTCATCAATAACTAAAAAAAATTAAAAAAAAATACCCCAAAACTCAGTAAATTAAAAAAGGCTTAATCATTGATTATTGATCACATAGTCTGAGGTCTGGCTGGCCTAAACTGAGTTGGGCTTGGCTTGGTTGGGTGGTTCTTTTTCTCACTGTAGTCTTGTGAATGAGTTAGGATCTCTCTACAGATGTGGTGGCTCTGCTCTGTGTGTCTCTCATGCTCCTCCTGGGACCAGCAATCTAGCCAAAGTAAGCTCTTCTTGTGGTTATGGCAGAAAAACACCCAAGGTGTCTCCTGACCCGTGTTAGGTGGACATTATTACAATATGTCCATCTTATTCCGTTGGTCATAGCAAATTACATGGCCAAACCCAAGGTCATGTGGGAGGTGTGACTTTGAAATCACATGACACAGCATGAGAGAGCTACGAAGATGAAGGCCAGTAATGCAATCTACAGGGTTGTGTTTGAGCCTGGCAACAGCCCTTTATGCTGAAGATGGTTTTATTCCTCATTTCACTAATGAGAAAACTGGGATCAAGGGAGGTCAAATCCAGGATTCAAAGCATGTTCAAAGCATTCAAAGCACATCATTCTCTTTTTCTCTGGTGTTTTCTGGCACTCAATAAATACTTGTTATATACAAGTAAATGAATAACAAATCACAAGACAATTTATAGGTAAAAGATTTCAGCCAAGGATCTTTTACCAAATTAAATTCTGGTCTAAGGTTTTCCTTGTGTAGATATTTTGGTCTGGGTCATGCCACATCCTAGTGTTGTTCAAGGTTTAGCAGCTGGGCTGTTAGATCCTTGATCACATCCTGCTCCTTCTAGAGCAATCAGACAGAAAGCACACGGACCAGGGCCCTCCATGCAGGTGAGGCACCCCATAAACTCCTTTTGCCAAAACAATCCTCTGAGAGGACCCCGGTATGGCAATTTTAAGCCTACTCTGGATGAATTTCTTAATCAAAATTGATTACTGCCACATAAAGAAATGTGGCCTTCTAGGATGTCTGCCACATTCTCAAATTATTTTGCTGCTCAAAAATGGTCGTGTAAATGTTCAGATTTCTCTATGTCTGTCAACAATGGCTCATTTTGTGGGTGGGCAGATGGTGAGGTGTGAGTGGAGGACATTGGGACACCTCCTGGTGCCCTCAGGATGTGGTCTCACTGAGAAGCTTGTTAGGGCTGAGGACAACATTTCCAAGAGAAGCAGAGTTGGCTGGCTGCAGCCACGTTGGCGATTCAGGGTGTGACATTTTCCTCTTTGAATCAGTCTGCGAGGTGCTCTGCGGGAGTCTGTTCTGCTAGATGCAGAGACTGTGTTTTTCCTCTCAGCGTAGTTGTTTCTCTGGCTACATGGGGTCACCAAAAGGCCCCACTCAGCATAGGGACCGACAGAAAGATGAACTGAGGCAATAGCCCACATGCAGTCCCTTTGGCTCAGGTCTCAGACAGAAGCATCTGGGTGGGGGATGGAGGTACCTTGCCGAGGCTTTTTTTTTTTTTTGTACTGGGGACTGAATCCAGAGACACTTAACATTGAGCCACATCCCCAGCCCTTTTTTTAAAAAAAATTTATTTAGAGACAGGGTTTTGCTGAGTTGCTTAGGGCCTAGGGGCCTGTTTTTTCTTTAAAAAAAATTTTTTTTAGTAGTTGATGGAATTTTATTTTATTTATTTATATGTGGTGCTGAGAATTGAACCCAATGCTTCACACACACTAGGCAAGTGCTCCAACATTGAGCTACAACCACAGCCCTAGAGGCCTGTTTTTAATGGGAACATCTTCAGCCAGTGCCCAAATTGGAAGAGTCACCTCTGACATCATGACTAGATGGAACCCAGGCAAATCAGCGTGTCCCACGGTCCCATCCTTCCTGTCCCTCTCTGAACTCAGTTCCTTGCAGCATTTCTGAGGCTGCTCAGGGGACACCGTCTTTCTCTTCGGGTTCAATGTTGGTGACACTGTTCAGAGCTGAGTGAGGTGCTTGTTTTGGGGGAAAGGATGAAAAGCGGTTTTGGGAAAATTTCTGAGCAAATTTGAAAATGTGGGTGGTTGAATGGGGCTATTGAAATATATACTTCATCTTTATATACTTATTCCCTGCTGCCTCTGGTAATAATCCCTCAGAAGCTGAGGATGAAATTGGTTTCTTGGTGATCTCTCTGTTCACCCTGGACGGGGTCCAAAGAATTATTTGCCGATGCTCAAATCTTTGTCGGAGCTCGTTGGTGACTCCTTTGGAAGGAAGACAAATATGATTTTATTTCATTTTCAGTGTGTTGCCTCTTAGGGGCTGGTTTATTGGACTGAGGGAAGGAAATGGGAAGGAAGAAGAGAAAGAGGAAAGCAAACACCATTTTTTTTGAATATGGACCAGGAATTCGATACTTTGTGTCTACTATCCTCTTTTATTCTTCCAATAAGCTTTTAGGGCTTGGGATGGGTACTTCAATCTCCATTTCAGGGATGAGTAAACTGAGACTTAGAGAGGTCACATAAACTGAGCTAGCCAACAATTGGGTACTTAACAAAAGCAGGGCTTCAAGTCCAAGCCTTTTTAAAAATTTTCTTTTTTGATATACATGACAGTAGAATATTTTGACATATATACATGGAATATAACTTATTCTAATTAGGATCCCATTCTTGCGGTTGTACATGAGGTGGAGTTTCCCTGGTCATGTATTTATACATGAACGTAGGAAAGTTATGTCTGATGTATTCTACTGTCTTTCTTATTCCCATCCTCACCCCTTCCCTTCATTCCCCTTTGTCTAATCCAGTGAACTTCTATTCTTTCCTAAGTCTAAGCCTTTCTAAATGCACATCTGGCCCATGTTTTCTCCTTACTCTAGAGCAGCCTCCCTGGACCATGTATTTCTCCTTACAGTCATCAAAACAGCCATAGTGCAAATGCACCTCCTTTGGGGTAAGTGGCCTTGACCTTCCCTCCATTCATCTATGCTTTTCTACTTTCAACTCTCTACATTTCCCATGGAGTTAGGTTTGGCCTTTGTGTATAGGAAAATGCATTATTCCTCATGTAGGAGTCTCTTACCTCGTATCTTTCCAGGTCCCAGGATTGTTCCCTCATCTGCTCCCAGCCCTTTATTAGCAGAATTAAAATGATGTTGTATAGCTCATTGGCTGTAATGGGCCACACATAGTAATTTAACCAACGGAGCAGAGCGCTTGACCTTGGAGTGTGTCCCCCCTCAGCAGCATGTGTCCCAAAGCACAGGTATACAGGCAACCAAATCAAAGATCATACAAATACTTTTGGTAAACAATATATTTACCCTGGGCTCAGGTGAAGAAATGAACTATATGGAGATTTTTTTTCTGAAAATAAAGCTCAAAGTTGGCCATTCAATTTGCCCTTTATCGCAGGGAAGTACAGCAATACAAAATGAAATCATTTCATTAGAAAGCACATATGTTTAATTGCCTTTGCAAACTGGTCTTCAACCTGGCTTATTTTTCTATGTACTTCATAGCTGAAATCTGCCCCTACCTGTTCTCTTATTTCAGTGTTTTTCCATAACAAATGTGTCCAGAGATCTGATTTCTGAACCAACTGTGAGTGACAAGGTGGCTTCTAATATATCAAACCTTCCCCTGTGGATTACCTTTGAGGCTAACACCCCATGTCTTATGAGGATTGCAACTCTGGCTCTTCTTTCTGAGTTGTCAGTTCTTGTCTCTTCCTCTGCACAGCTTCTATTTTTTCTACTACTCCTTTCTTAATTTAGTATGAGACTTGACCTGGGGGAAGGTTTATGTTGTTTTATAAGCAGCTGGGAGCCATTGAAGTTTTGTGCAGATGGGTCCGACTCTACCAATGAGGAAGAGGAGAATGTGGCGCTGGTGGTGGGGTAGTAGCTAGTGAATTGGGGAAATCATTTATGAGTTTATTTTAACAGTCCAGGAGAGGATAGGGAGAGTCCTAAGGTAGGAAACTGATGCTGGGAATGGAAAGGAGAGAGTTACTCTTACACAGTTCTTTTCCTCTGGAGTTCCTCAGTCCCCAGGTGTTAGAAGGGAACCCCAGTCTTTACATTAAACTAAAATCTTCAGATTTGAGCTTTTGTGTAAATCTACCAGCTGCCTTGGAAATGATCCACAGATAAGAGGTGTATACTTCTGAGCTATGATGTGGGTAATAGTTAGCCTTGTTCAAAATGGAAGTCTGAGGAAGGAGGTTTGGTCTCAGACAAAGGAAGGAAAGAAAATAACCTGAGTTATTATAAATGAAAAGGAGATATTTCAGAGTTACATTAAGAAAGTGGGACAAGAAGGGATGATCAAGATTCTGCAAAGGAGTGAATGGGAAGGAGGAGGGGCTGTGTGCTTCAGTGGAGAAAGAAGCCATCCAGACTCTATTAAATTGAAACGGAAATTCCTCTTAAGAAAGAGTATATTTTATTTGGGCAATTATCCTGCTTGGTATAGAAGGTGAGATGTTAAGGGCATAGTTTATTGAGAGTCAAGAAACAAATGTCTCTGTTATAAATAAGTAGAAATTTGATGATGAGGGAGTAGGAGGAGAGAGAAGCAGAAAGAAAGGAAGAGAGGAGGGTAGGGTGTCAGAGCACTAGGGTGGGTTCTGAGTCTTTGAAGGATAGAAATGATGTCACTCAAATGCAAAAGATTTATATTTCTGTGATGTAAAGAAAATTTGCATTTCCCTTTATTCAATATATTCAGGGAAATCTACCTCTGAAGTTCCAATGGGAAGTTTAAAAACAAAAGAAATCAAAAACAAAAAAATCCAGGAAACCACAGAAGTGCTGAGTCCTGTACCTAGGCTGATGCTGGGGAGCAGGAGGACTGCAGGCAAGTGTGGTTGAAGTTCTTCACCAGGCTCTGGAACCTGAATGTGGGGAGAACCCTGGGATTATACATGTTTTTAAAGAACACCCAGAAATCTTAGGGCAGGACCCTGGGTTTGTACAGGTCAAGGAATGATCTGTCATAGGTGGCCCCTTCAGGTGGAGACCCTAGCTAATGGAGGGATTATATATCTCATATGTATTGTTTTTATCTGGGCTCTGGTTTACCTGAATATGGTTCACTAATTTAGGAAGACTGTTTCTAAAGACCAGGCCTTTGACCAGCTCAGACCTGAAGCTTGGGAAAACCTGGGTCAGTACTGGAGGCCTGAATTCTGGGACTGACTTTGGTAGGTAAGAGGGTGTCAGGGGAACAGGTGACATTGCTGGCTAGAAACAGTGTTCTGAGTTCTTCCAAGCTATAATCAGGATGCCTTTCTCGAGATTCTTCCCAACTCCAATCGCTGTCTCCTAACTCTGCTTCTCTCCCAAATGCATAAGCTGTACCACAACTCAGTGCTTCTCAAACTTTAATGTCCACCAGAGTCACCTCATTGGCTTGTTAAAACTGCATGCTAGTCCCATCCTCAGAGGTCTGAAAATTTGTGCTTTGACAAATTCTCAAGCGATGCTGCTGATCTGGGAATCACCCTTCTAGAACTGTTGTCCTAGACCAGTGCTTCTTGAACTTCAAAGTGTCTAGGAATCACCTGGGGATCTTGTAAAATTTGGGTTCTGATTTAGTAGGTCTGAGATGGTAGTTAAGAATTTGCAGCTTGACCAGCTTCCAGGTGATGCTGTTCATATAAAGACCTTTGAATAGCATTGCCCCAGTCATTGCCCTTCAGCCTCCCACTGGCTGAAGGTCAAGTGTTTCAATCTACTACAAATAAGTACCTCTGTCCTAGCTGCTATTCTCTATTGCTTTGCAAGGATCTTATCATTTCTTTGTGTGTGTTTGCAAGTCCCTGCACAGTCTACCCCATCCCACATCCCTGCTGGAAGCCCCGCTGCCCAATCAGCTGTGTGAACACCTGTTCATCCTATCAGTGGTGCTATGGGGACAGTTAAGCCTCATCAGGCCCTGGATCTTTCTGGCTGCTGGACATTCTGCTCCCTTTCACTCCCTAGGGCCTGCTCTGCCCTCTTCATGCTGGCAGAGGCTGACTGAATACCAGCTGTTCCCTTGCCCTTGAAACCAGCCCCAGTCAGCTTCTCTCCGAGCCTCCCTGCTGTGCCTGGCCACTCCGGAATGACTCCATACTGCAAAATTGAGCCTGCAACAACCTGGGTTTGCAGCTGTTCTGGAGAAAGCACAGGAGGAACTTGGAGATGATAAAATAAGGAGGAGTGAGGTTGGGAACAATGGGGAGATGGAAAGGGGAATGAAGTTGATTTTCTTCAGGATTCATATAAAAGACAGGAAATCAACCTAATATATGGCACAAAGGAGTAAGAGAATTTTTTTTCTTTTCTTCTTTTTGGTATTGGGGATCAAACCCAGGGCCTCACACATGCTAGGCAGGCATGCTACCATTGAGTTACACCCCAGCCCCGAGAAAGCATTTCTTATAGGGTGAGGTGGCAGAAGGGGAAATGGATTGGGGTTCCAAAGACCAGAACCCTAGTTCTTATTCTGATGTGGTCTGTAGTTTTCTTGTGTATAAGAGGAGAGGGTAGAGTGGACCACTTTTGAGGTACTACACAGCTCAAAAAGTCATTACTGGGGAAAGCTGGGCAAACCCATAGACTCTGGAATTAGAAAGACCTGGATTTAATCCTTGCTTCTCCTACTCCATGGCTGTAGGTATTGGGCACAGCACTTAGCCTCTCTGAGTTGCTTTCTCACCAGGATTAAATGAAATAAAAATAGATGAAAAGAACCTAAAATAACTGTTGGCACATTTTGGGCACTCCAGAAGCTGAAGCTAATATTATGACAATCATTAAAAATGTTAAATACCTGCTCCTTTCAATATGGTCCATTTACTTAGGTTAGACACAAATGCTCAAAAGCATATTATATTGTTTTAAAATTTTTTTTTCACTAAAATCACTTCAATTCTGTGCTGTTCACACTAGCCCCTTAGGTAGTCTGTGTTTGTTCAACTCAGCCTCCAAGAAAATGTGTTCCAAAATCTTGGAACAGGAGGGTAACAACAATCAAAACAGCAGGTTGCCACACTTAGCAAGTTTTAGGGAATTATTTAATACTAAATCAAGGGAAAACTGACTGAAACATAGCCAGTCCAATGGCTCCTGCGGGCCCTGTAAATTGAAGGAAATGCTTAAGAACAGGGTAGCTAGTATAGGACAAAATTATTTTGCATTTTCTCTTGCTCTGAAAATTGTTGTCATGGGATACTGAACATAGTGGGTGCTCATTAAATGATTCTTGATTGAAAGAGGGATGTTTTAGGGACTTAACTATTCCACTCCCTGAAGACCATAGTACATTCTGGATATGACTGGCATGGCCATTTGCAGCCTGATGTTTTGTTTATTTAGTTCTCATTTGGGGCTGCTAGAAGGTAGGGTGTTTGGTTGCAAGCAACAGAAATTGAGCCAATCTGATTCACACAGTTGCATTGAAGGATGTCAGGTGCTTACAGATGCACCAGGAAGACTGGAGGGTCAAAATTAGCAAACAATAAGACTGTAGGAACTAATTGACAGGGTACTCCTACGGGGATAAATCAAAATGCCAAAAGACTGCACTTTTCTTATCATTTAAGGAAACAGGCATGATATTTGCATTGCCATTCTCTCTCAGGCCCAGTTCCCAAATGCTATAGGATACATTCTTCTATGACCCTGGGAAATATAGTGTCACATTGGAGGACAAGCCCATACAGTAGTACATCCATGCCCAGCAATTACTTTAGTCTGCTATTTTGCTTACAAGATAGACCAGTTATATTCACATGATTCATGTGCAACCTTCGGCCCAGTGAACAATGTTACTTTTGATATTAATCTTTGAGTACTGGATAGTTAATTTTCTATCTCATCTGGGGTTATTATTCAGTCATTTTGTCTATACTAGTGTTTGGATAAGTGTCTCCTGAAGGTCCATGTGCCAAACGTCTGGTCCCTAGGGTGGTGCTTTTGGGAGGTATTGTGTACTTTTAGGAGGTAGGGCCTAGAAGGTGGTCCTTAGGTAATTAAGAGTGTGCCCTTGAAGAGGACTGTGGTACCCCAGCTTTTTTCTGTATTTCTTTCCCTCCTGGCTCATGAAGCGAGCAGTTTGTTCTTTTATGTGTTCCTTTAATGATATGCTGTCTTGTAAGAGACCCAAAGCAATGAGACCACTCAATCATGGGCTAGAATCTTCGGAATCATGAACTGATATAAACATTTTTTCTTTATAAATTAATTATCTCAGGGATTTCATTATAGCGGTGGAAAGTTGACTAATAAAGTATCTGATATGTTTAAGTTTAAAAAATAAATGCTTAGCATAGTGCACACTTATATTCCATAGAATAATGCCAGGGAATTGGCTAAACAATTCCAGCCACTACAGAATTATTTCCATGGTATGCTACACTCATTTGAGAATACAACTAGGGAATCAGTTCTTCCCCTGGGCTTTATTTCTCTAATTGTATTCTGAAATGAGCATAAAATCACCTATATGGTGAGTCTATTGTGCTAAATCATATAATATATACAGAACACCTGACATGTAGTAGGAAAGAATACAAAAGGGAAGGGCTATAACTTTCATTATTCTTCCTTTCCTCAGTATCTTTCCTCAGCCCCATGTAATAATCAGTGACTCAGCCTTTGTTGGTTTATATCACAGGTTTTAAGGCAGGAGGAGGGTGGCAGAAAGGAGGGGAGTGGTTATATTTCCCAGCATGGATTTTTCCATGGTAAAAAATTTGGTTACACTATTTAGTGGAGTATACCTCAGCTCCCCTTTTCATGTTTTGGCTGTCCACATCACTGCTAACAATTTTACTTCTAATTCAGGAGTGACATGGAATTACTTTTTAAATGGGTATGAATTATTTTGTATGAAAATAATAAAGCAGATGACTATTTATAATAAAGCTCTGATAATCTCCTTCTTTCTTTGTATAAATCTGCTGATGACAAAATTGAGGGGGGAAGGTGCAGACACTGAGAGAGTGAGAGACACTTAGAGTGAGAGCAGGAGCTAGAGAGAGATTTGACTCTGGCCTTGATGATGTGCCCAACCCCTCAGTGAGGGGAAGGGATGTCACGCTGATTTACAGTTCTACAAATTAGGGCAAGTTGGTTTCCATGAAAGAAAACTAGGTCACAGTTGCAAGAGTACAAGGAGTAGACACGGGGTGGTGCAAAAACTCCAGATCTCCACTACAGGATTCTCAGCATATATTCCTATAAATCTATAAAACCCTGAAACAAACCACTCTAAAACAAGAGCTAAGGTTTGGAGAGAAAAAGAGAGTAAGATGTGGCATAAGTTAATCATTTTGTCAAGTACCCAAAGTACCTTATTATAACTAACAGTCCTTACTGAAGGAACAGAAATTGTTTTAGTGTTTTATACACACACACACATGTACATATAATATACACACAATATATGTATATATCACACATATACCCATATATTTACACATATACATACACCTGTGAAATTATTTTTACAGCAGAATAATTTACTCACAGTTTACTGAAATTACCTATTATTAGTGGACATTAATCGGCCTGCCTGTCCACCTTCCTCCCTCTTGCTTTTTGTTCAGCCAGTCTGTTTACCTTGTAGTCTATTATACAACAGAGTCCAGGGATAAGTTCTGGTGGTCCTTGTCCCCAAGAGTCCCAAACTGAGGAAGAGAGACTGGATAAATTTCATTTGGCCTGTGGCTTTGAGGATGCCAGACTTTGGCTTTTTGAGTAGAGCTTGAGTAAGTACCACAGGCTGCTGGCTCCAGAGTTCGTGCCTATCGCTCTTATTGCAGTCCATCCTGCAGGAGCCCTGGAGCTTTTCTCGCTCCCTCTACTTCATTCCTTTCCTTTGTAATCCTACTCTCACTTGCACAGTTCTAGTGCCAACTGGCTGGGTCCAATTCAACTCCATGAGGTTGCTACGGATGGTGGAGAAAGTCTGCTCAGCCCCTTGGGTGCCTGTTCACTGGCCAGCTCCTTCCTGAGAACTGGTTGGGTGTGCCAGGGACAAGGTGATATATCCCTCTGTCCCACACTCTCTCTCTACCTGAAAGGCCCCCTTGTGAGAGGACTCCAGAAGGATGGTTTCTCACCCAGCTTCTCCGGAAAGCTCTCCCTTTCCTCTGAGGGTGGACATTTTCTCTGGTCATTAAGCACTCTTTGGTGCCATCAGCTGATCCGAGACTCACCTCAGAAGCTCCATGGGACAGCTTGATCACTATGCATTGTAGAAGGGCAAGCATTATCCATGCCCACCTCTTTCCATCTGTCCTTTTTGGACAGAGGCCAACCAGAAGAATGTAGAGGGATTGAATTTAATTTAATTTTTATTCATTTTCAAGTCTCCAAAGCAATAGAATTAATGCTTGGGAAAGTGATATAAGACTCACTATGAAAAAATCGAGGAAGTGTCTTTGAAAGCTCATCCTTGATCTTGCCACTTTTCTGCTCAAAGATCTCTACTCTTTCCCTCACCCTGGAAGGGAATTAAAATCCTTGCCTGCATTGGAAGTGGGCCACCTTTCTCGCCATGCCTCCTGCAGCCCTTACCCTCCCCATCCTCTGTTTCAGCATATTGGGCAATTCTCCATTCCCCACTCCCCGTGGCTTTGCTCAAGCCAGTCCTTTACCCAGAATGCCTTGCACTCCCATCCCCACCCTTTCAAATCCTACTTAGATTTCAAAGCTCCATTTATCACTTCCATTTTTTTCAGTTGGAGGGAATCTCTCTAAATCTCCTTCTGAAAGCTTTTGTGTGTGGCCCACTTTTACTATCACAATTTGCATTCTGTTGTGTACTTAACTCATTACAGACTATTTCTTATTTGCTTACTAGTCATTCACAAGGAAAAAATCTGGAATGCATACACAACTTGCCTTGCATTATTCTCACACATCCAATCAATCTGTAAGTCTGTTGATTTTGCCTGCTAGACGTTTCTGGATTCCATCTCTTCTCTTGTAAGGATCTTGTCAGAGGGCTTGGGCCCTCTCACTGCTCTCATCTGATACTACAATAGCCTTATCAATAGGGTTCTTTGCTGTGATCCTCTAGGCTGAAAGCCATCATCCTCACAGGGTCAGTGGTTTTGTCTTTTTCTCCCCCATTAGTTCAAAAAATTTCTCAGTGGCAACTTCATCATGGTTATTAGGATCTGGTGCATGGTAGATGCCTAACAAGCATTGAGTGAATGAACAGGTACTGTCCTTGGAGTAGGAGGCACCAAACAAGCATCGTGAGAGGCAGTTCCAAATCCTTGACTCACACAAACATTCTGGGTAAGAGGGCTTTTCCTTCTGACCTCATTTTATGCATCTGTAAAATGACAAAAATCATTTCATTTCTAAGGTCCAGTAAAGAACCCATTGTTCCCTGAATTAATTTGCCTTTATCTAACAATTAAGAAAATAACTTAAGTTGTGATTTGAGGGGCATTTTGCAAGAGATGACCCTCCTTTGTTAAAAAGTGTCTTTATTTTTATATTAGCCTTTTAGTAGTTCAGCTAAATGTTCATTTTCTTCCTTCCTTCCTTCCTCCCTCCCTCCCTCCATATCTATCTATCTATGTATCTATCTTCCTTCCTTCCTTCCTTCCTTCCTTCCTTCCTTCCTTCCTTCCTTCCTTCCTTCTTCCTTCCTTCCTTCCTTTCCACCTGCAATTGAACTCAGGGGTACTCGACCACTGAGCCACATCCCCAGACCTATTTTGTGTTTTATGTAGAGACAGGGTCTCACTGAGTTGCTTAGTGCCTCATTGTTGCTGAGGCTGGATTTGAACTTGCAATTCTCCAGCCTCAGCCTCCCAAAGTGCTGGGATTACAGGCATGTGCCACTGTGCTCAGCGTAAATGTTCATTTTCTTTTGAAGTGAACACAGGTTATTGCTGATTAGGCAGAACACAACTGCAAAGCTTTTCAAACTGGTGTGTGACTCTTGTCACCTTTCATTCCTGATTGGGTCTCCTGTGCACCTAAATCATCACACTCTGTGGCTCTAGGCCCATGAATCAGAATCAAGTTAAAGAGTGCCTGAAAAATCTGTTCAGACATAAAAATCAATAAAAGGAGAAAAAAGCAAAGCTGATTTCAAGCTACAAATTACATAATTCAGGGGCAAAATACACATGGCTTCCTCCTTTAAAGATTATGGAAAGTGGAAATCTGAAGTGTTAATTCAACAGTTGAGGGAAATGACAGTAATGATTACACCAGGGAATTTGTCCCTGTTTAATGGTTGGGAAAATGCACCCAGACAACAGATACAGCAGCCCTTTATTTCTTTCCCCACCCCAAGACCATCCCAAATTCAAATATTTTGTCTTCTTTCTCCCATTAGTGTATCCATGCTGGGGTCATCTTATTTCAGAAAATATAGTCATTGCTTCAACAGGTCTTGGAAGGTTTTCATGAATTTATACCAGGCTTACCTTCCCTTTAGGGATAAAATAAATGTAATATTAGCAATAGAAGGACTTCTGAAAATTTTTTTTGGCTGTGTATTTTCAAATTCCTTGTGGAGTATCTGCTTGAAGACCATCGAATTCCAAACCCAAACGTCAGAATTTTTCTGAGAAAAAGAATACTCTTTCTTGGGAATCCTATTTCTTCTATGGTGTTTCTGTATGAGACAGGGTTTATTGAGTAGGAACTTATTGTGTGGAATTATTGACTTGTTGGTCAGGATTAAGCCTGTGAAAGTTGTAAGATGTGTTTGGATAAAGAAAACTGAACTGTGCATCATTCACTAAGTTATTTTGTCTGGGAAGTAAAGTGAGAGCAGAACTTTTGGGAGCATACTAACATGGCAGCCTGGAGTCCAAGTGACAAGTTCTTATGGAAAAAAGGAAGAGTACAGGTGGAGTGTCCCTTACCCAACGTGCTTGGACCCAGATGTGTTTCAGATTTAGTTTTTTTTTTTTTTAATTTTGGAATATTTGCATACACACAATTGGCATATGTACCATTTAGACCCAAGTCCAAATAGAGACTTAAATTCACTTAAGTTTCACCAGGTGCAGTGGTGCACGCCTGTAATCCCAGGACTTTGGGAGGCTGAGACAGGAGAATCGCGAGTTCAAAGCCAGCCTCAGCAAGAGTGAGGCACTAAGCAACTCAGTGGGACTCTGTCTCTACATAAAACACAAAATAGGGCTGGGGATATGGCTCAATGGTTGAGTGCCCCTGAGTTCAATCCCCGGGACTGAAAAAAAAAATAAATAAAATTCTCTTATGTTTCATATACACCTTATTACGCACATAGTCTGAAGGTAATTCTATATAATATCTTAAATAATGTGAAACAAAATTTCATGGAGTGGAATTTTCCACTTGTGGCCTCATGTTGGCACTCAGAACAGTTTAGAGTTTGAAACATTTTGGATTTTGGAATTTAGGATTGGGGATGCTCAACTTGTACCATAGGGGAACGACCCTGGGGAATGTCAAGTGAGCAAGGAGCTGTGGCCTGTGGGTTTATTCTTCCATGAGCATTGCTGTTTCTCTTCTCTTTCACTCTTCATTGTCATTTTTCAGCTTCTCTGTCCCTGTGTCTTTCTTTGCCATTCCCTATTCCTTCTTGTCATTTTTTTTGCCTTTTAAAAATATATACTTAATTAATGAGGAGAAAGTAGGTCCAAATCTTCATCACGTGGGATTAGGCCCCGAATTCCTTAA
>PVHX01023560.1:0-25517 GCA_004024805.1 Geosciurus inauris
TATGTACCACAGTTTCTTTATCCATTCATCTATTGAAGGACATCTGGGTTGCTTCCACAGTTTTGCAATTGTGAATTGTGCTGCTATAAACATTGAAGTGGCTGCTTTACTGTACTGTGCTGTTTTTAAGTCTTTAGGGTATAGGCCAAGGAGTGGGATAGCTGGGTCAAATGGTGGTTCCATTCCGAGTTTTTTAAGCTTTCTTTTCCTTTGTGGCCAGGAGCATGGGGCTACGCTGATCCAGCTGCTGTGTGCACACACAGCCACCCTGTTTAGGGCACCCAGCCCTCTCCCGTCTCCACTGTTGTCACAGCTCTGTCCTTACTAGGATCATCCAAACACACAGGGGAAGGAGAGCTTCCCAGACATCTTGGATAAGGGAACAGTTTTCCATTTCAACTCATCTGTGGCTGGAAAATTCTCCAGCACCCAGGGTGCTCTTTGAATACCTCCAGACAAGAGAAGCAGGGAAAACCGGGCTGATAAAACATCTGCCTGGGTGAACAAGAGAAAGAACTCCTGTTGACAACCCCTCAGTGTGATTACAGTGGGAAGACCTGCCACTCATTGCCACACCAACCTCCTCCTTGCTCACTCAGCTCCAAGCACACCTCAGTTCACCCAGCACTAACCCACCTATAATCACCAGTCACTTTGGAAATGTGTCCTCCCACTATATAATGCCACTATATAAATCAAATTCAAATTCTTTAGAATGGGGCACAGAGGCATGCCCCCATGGTTATTATCATTTTTTCTCCATTTTGGTAAAAGATCATGTTCTTCTCTGTTGTTTTTAAAGCAGTCATAACTCTATCCTCTTTTTATACAATGGCAAAGTAAAGAAAGGGAAGGGTGGTTATGGGGATATCACACTGGCTGAACACAAGTACTTTGTATAAGGATGAATTTGTGTTCCTATAACAAAATACCTGAGGCTGAGTGACAAAGTAAAGAGTTTTATTTGGCTCCTGATTCTGGTGGCTAAAGGGTCCAAATGGCATGACAACCCCAGCATCCTGGCCAAGGCCTCCTTGTTGTGTCCCAACATGGCAGAGAAAGAGAAAGGGAGCCAACCACATGCCAAAGGGGCACATGCATAAGCAAGGAGCAAGAGAAGGGGGAGGGGCCAGGATCATTCTTGTAGCAATCACCTGTCATGGGAACTAACCCACTGCTACAAGTCCAAAGCCAGACCTGACCCACTCCTCTGAGGCAGCATTAATTTATTCATGAGGATGAAGATCTAACTACCTTCCTCTAGACCCCACCTCTTAAAGTTCCACCACCTCAACACTGCTATACTGGGGACCAAATTTCCAGCACATGAACCTTCAGGGGATAGACCACAATCCAACCATAGCAGGAGGCAAGGGCTGTACAACATTTTGCTAAGAAGTCTGAATTGTTTGGTATTAGTTTAAATCACCCTGAAAAGTGCCCCAATATTCTGACTCTTGGATAACCAACCTGAGTACTAAAAATACTTTTAAGCTAACTTTTGATGAGTTACAAATGAGCAAAATTTTTAAGTGGGTAATAACTTAGCATAAGTGTGCAAAAGAGTCACTGGGTTAGAATTCAGTGCATCCTCATTAAATCACTGTAGATAATATTCATTGCATAGTCTTCAAACCACAGAGACTATCCATGGTTTTGAGCTTTGAATGGCAAAAGGAAGCTCATACCAACATAGGTTATCCAAGACAATATCAGCAAATTTCATCTCTATTTCTTCTCTGTCTTTTGGTGAACAAGTTAGATACTCTGACCCAACCTCCCACTATTCACAAAAGAACAAGATGAAATAACAAAACTATTTTTTGTGATGATGTCTATGATTTGATCTTTACAATGATCCCAGAGAAAACTCTGAGTCTGCCTTGTGCTCAAAAGACATAAATATTTTTTGAAAGCTCAAAATGCCTTTACTCATGAATGCTATTTTCAAGAATTGTGATACAGTGTTATAAAAATTCTTCATTATGGAATGCTCTGTACATTATGCATTCTTTTAAAAGTATATCAAAGTAACACCCTAAGTATGTCCTCAATCCTAGAGAACATTACTCACAGTGATTGCAGATGCAGGTAGTTGGTGCTTACCTTCTGGTCAGGAGACCATAAAATATCATGAATAGTGATCTAAATATACATGATTGAGTCATGATTGTTTCCTATGCAAGATATGTTTTATGAGAAATACAACCATTTCATTTGATCTATAGAGTCAAAAGCATCTTCTGCAAAACAACATCAAATTTTGAGGAAAAAATATTTCCAAAACAGAGACTTGGTTATTTTCCCATTATTCTCTCCCTCCCTCATCCTTTGTAAATGAGCATAGCCTCGCATCAACTGACATGGCAATTTTCCCAGCTATAAAACTACATGCCATCTTTTGTAGATAAGAATAATAAAAGAGATATAACTGAAAGTCATTCAGGGTGCTTTCTGAGAAAGGGAACAGACTCAGAGGGGAGGCAGGCTGGGAAAGCGGTAGCTATTCCAGCCATCTAATAGGAATGAGGTTATCCTGAGGATGAAAGCCATGTACTACGGATAGTGGCACAGAAAGATAGGAGACTGGGTCCTCCAACCATGGCATTAAGATACTAGTCCTTACTAGCCTAGCTTACTTCTAGAGTTCTTTCAAGAGAAAAGAAAGACATGCTTATGTTATTTAAGTCATGGTTTCTTTGGGTCTTACCAACGAACAACACTATGCTTTGTCCCTTAACCTTCCCAACTGTGTCTGATGGATTTAATGACTGGAATAAATTATTAAAATGTAACTGAAATGATGGCAACTACAGGGAAATAGAACCCTGCTGTTCTTAAGCATGATCACTTCAATGAAGAAGGACCTCTGGAGTATAAGAGAGGCATAATAAAAAATCATGTAGGAAGAATTAGGGATCCTACAGTGTACCTCATGGACTTTTGCCATAAAAAAGGCCCATTATGAAATGCAAATTATGGACTCTGGCCTTCACAGGGGAGAATTGTGCAAAGCACAGAATCATGCAAAACCTAGAAAAATAGGAGAAAGAGGCAAAAGAGGAGAGAAAGAAAGTATGTGTGTATATAATTAATTCATGGGGTGACTAAAACAGGAAAATGGTATAAGCAGCTATAAGTTGATGAATCCTCAGTGATGAGGGAAATAATCTTCTGCAATGGGAACTGGAGACATAGAATTACAAGATGGGCACAGTATTTGTTGTGGAGAATGATAACTCTAACAGGTACATTTCAACATACTAGAATTAGATTCTGGGGCCTGAAGAAGCAGGCTCTTGGCTAAGCTTAAGAACAAGGCTCAAACTACACAGCAGAGCAGCCTGATAAAGCAACTTCTGATGTGACATGACCACCCCACGTAATTGCCCTGCTTGACTTGAAGGCCCAACCATGATGCCATTTCTGCATCAGGAGCTGGCCTTAGCTGGACCTCTTGTTCAGCACTAAAGCCTGCTTCCTCACCATGATCTCCTCTTCTGTTTGTCATGTGTCTTGTGCAAGACAGCCTGGAAATTGAAAGTTAACTTCAACATTGGGAAGTAAGACTCATAACAAAGGAATTGCCCCAGATACACAGAGTCTTGTCAAAACATGAAGGAAGACATGAACAGAATAAATACACACCACATGACTTCTAAAGATGAAGAATTTAAGAGGTTCTGGTTCTTAAACCTGGGAAAAGAAAAAAATGCTTGAAGAATTAAGGAAACTGGTAAAAGTCCCATTTCAGATTGAAACCAGGGATCATGCTAAGGAAGTCATGGTGTTCAGGATGCAAACACTCTTCCACTCATCAAATAGTTATTGAGCACTTAGTACATGCCAGGCCCTGGTACAGCAACTAAAGACTCAGCAGTGAACAAAACTGGTAAAGGTCTTTGGGCCATAGAGCTTGCATTTCATTGACAAAAGGCCAGATTGGAGAATAAGTCACTGCATATGTGTGGTTCATGCAGACATACATTGAGCTGTGTTCCCTAATTCCTTTCCCAATATCTCTCCAAGTATGTTTTGCCAATTGATAAAAGGTACTACAAGAATTAAAGGGGTTCAGTGATCACATCCATTTGGTACATGACAAGGAATCAAGAGTAAACAGGTTGTCAAAGGCAGGATTTCTCAGAAGCATTGAACTATTACTGTCCACTGGAAATCTCCAAGAAAGGGATAGGGTAGATACAATGTGTGTCCCAAACCCAAATGCCCATAGGACCATTCTCAGAGATGAAAATCTTACAGAACAAGAATTCCTAGAAACATTTTTTACAAATGCTTCCTTACTCTGTAACAAAATGGATTTTGTGCTCCGAAAGTAACTGCTGAAAAGGATATTCCTGGTTCTCCAGGTGGTGGCAGCAGGAGGTCATGGCAGTGCACCTAACAACACCATGTCTTAGGAGTCCTAGGCAGGTTTCACCTAAGAGAATTATCTTTTTTTTTTTTTAAAGATTTTTTTAGTTGTTGATGAACACAATGTCTTTATTTTATTGCTTTGTATGTGGTGCTGAGGATCGAACCCAGGGCCTCATGCATGAGGGGCAAGCGCTCTACTGCTGAGCTACAATCCCAGCCCCTAAGAGAATTATCTTAAAGAACATTGTGGCTGATTTGCTAAGGGCATTCAACAGCAGAAAAATACATATAATATGTGGGTAATCAACCAACTTATATGCTATGAAGTGGCCCTATCACAAAAAAAAAAAAAATTAAGGATCATATACAAAAGAAACTTTTCTTTCTTACTAGGAGAAATATAAAAGGTACAATTCATATTCTTTTCAAATTACCTACAAAGAACCCAGCATTGAAAGCAGTAATTTACAACCCTTTCTTCACCAAACCTTTCATTAGAACTATGAAAAAAATAGCAAATAACTCTAATTTTGATCTGACCTGTCTATACCCCTATAGGGTACTGATGAATAGGTCAAAAATCAGAAGCAAAATTCACACACACACACACTGGAAAGGAATAATCTCTACAGGGTGGAGGAAAAGAGAAACCCTTGAAGGGAATAGTGAGAAGCTTTGTGCACAGAAGACACCAAACATCAGAAGTTATTTTTGAAAGGTAATGTGAATTCTACCTCTTTTTCCCCAGACATTAAGGTCAGATGAACCGGCTCAGCATTTTGAACTCTAACCCTTCCTCTATCTTTCAAGAGTTCTGACTTAAAATACCACAGATTGAGAAATATTTTACTCCATTTCTTCTGTGTCATAATATGATGAAACACACATTATCTTTGAAGTTCTGCTCAAAATAGACATGGTGGTAAAACCACCTGGGATGTGTGATTCAATGGCCTATTTTCTAAAACTCAAGAGGTATTTTGACAAGGTCAGAAGAAAAATCATCAGCCTTGAAATACACAAAGTAATTTTTAATTGAAAGATTTCCCTAAAGCACCTCCTTTCTACATTACTGGCTTTTATCAAAGTCAGTGTATCTGATTGGTCGTGTGAATACTGGGGCCATACTGACAAAAGGAAATTTCAAAAATTACTGTGAAACAATTGCTATGGCCTCAAAATTATGTGAGATACATAAGGAAATAAATGGCACTTTCCTGCCCTCGAGGAGCTAACAACCCTTTTGAGGAAAAGAGATTATACCTGGGAAACAAGCAGATTTATAACAAATAAAATCCCACAGGGAGCAGGCCCGGATCCTGGCCTGGAATGATGGGAGAAGGGGCCAGCCTCACAGAAGGAAAGAATCAGCTCTGACATATAGCTTTGGAATGTGCTGCAGAGGCCAAACTGGACAGAGAGAAATGAAGCAGAAGGGAGGAGCCTTTCCAGGAGCCAAAGCAGGAAAGAACCAGGAAGAAAGAGAAAGAGATGGAGAGAGACAACCCAAAGGGAAGAGAGGGAGGTATTCTAGGCAGTCTGGGATTCTTGCTAGAATAGGATAAAGTAGTCACATCTGCTGTCCTTCATTCACTGTCTGTTCTCATACAGCAGTGTGCAGATTCCTCTACTCATCACAGTATCATCCTGTTCATGAGCCTTGTCTCTGCTAGACCATAAACTCCTTCAGGTCTTATTCAGCTTGACTGTAGAGAATAGAGCAGAGTGGGTGCCTGCTCAGTGGTCTTTCCACGGAACACAGTGATGGGACAGCCACAGAGGAGCTTCTGTAGGGGTCTGGGGACAGAAGAAGGGTAGAATAACCATGGAAGAGAGGAGTCTGGCAGGGTCTAATAATCAGGTTATAGATCTAGGTTGCTGAATCCAAAATCCATAGGAGAAAAGGGGCAGAAGAAAAATCCTACAGGATAACTTAACCTCCATTTCATTTTCATTTTCTCCTTTAAAAGATAAAAACAAATGCCTTCAAATACAGTTTTCATTGGACATCAGCCAGAGTTTCTCTAGAAAATATATTAAATTTGTCACCTAAATGGACTACCAGAAGTATTTGAAATGGCTGAATAAAACACTAATTATTTCCAATTCTTGCCAAAAAAACAAAAAGGAAGGGAAAGAAAGTGACTCATTTGTTGTCTGACCATAAAGTTTCCATGCAAACCACAGTCATCGGGGCCTTAGCCACACCTCACCAAGCCTAACTGTGACAGGTGTTGGGCTGGTGCTGTCTTGCCTTGCAGGGCACAGGCCTGCATATGCACCAGTGCTAGAGCGTTGTTGCCTGGAATGTCGTGGGCAGCTGCTCCATGGCCACCTAGCCTCAGCCTCCTGCTCTGACCAGATCGGTGCTGCCTTCAGAAAGCAGAGCCTCCATGCAATCCTCTTCTTACAAGACCTACCCAGACCTCCTGAAGGCTAAATGCATGTAGGTAATAGAAAAAAGTGCACCTGATTGTCTTAGCATCTACCACAATCACACATTATTCTAAGTCTTCAGAAAAATAGCCAGCTAGCTAGAGTTATCAACACAGAATCAGAGGTACTTAAAAACAAAGGCTTTATTAAATCCTGACAAAGCACACATTCGGAAGATAGTTTCACTCATTCAGGATCTAGAACATGTTTTATCCCTTGATGAATCGCATCCAATTTCCTATGGCTCTCTAAATCAGTGTGACAACAGTTTTTTCCTTTGCTTGTCTTTCCTACTGGACAATAAACTACCCAAGGGCAGGGACTCCACCATATTCACTTTTGTATCCACTCCCTCTGGTAGAGTGGTAGTCTCATAAGGGACACTCCAAAAGAACTATTGCTGAATGAATAAGTGACTCCTCCCCTCAAAGAGTTTATGCAGTAGCACTGGGGGAGGGGTGTCCCATGGTATCATGTCTTTAATACAAGGTGAAAAATAATACATTTTGTAAGGGAAGCACAATGCTTTGGGGACCATTTTAAACAGTAAAATTATTAACAAAGTACAAAGATGCAAACAACATGGCACTAAGTATACAGCACTAAATAGACTGCATTGCTTTGTTTGACCTCAAGTGGGAATGTGTGCATCAGTCTCTCTCAATTTTTTTCATCACTCTGTGCATATCCACAAATGACCAAAAAAGTACCATGAGTATTGACTTGGGGTTTTTAATCGTACTAATAAGTAGGTGAATTTGCAAATATAGAGTCCAAGAATAATGAGGACTATACTTTGGGAATAAAAGTTCAGAGGAAGGAAGAGTCTCTCAAGGAACTGTTGTGATAATCAAATAATGTCCCACATATTAAGCATTAACACAATGCCTAATACTTAGAAGTCCATAGATTCCCATCTTTTAACTAATAAAATAAATCACACTTAGAGAGGAGGTAACTCTTGAAATGGCCCCTTAAATATAAATAAGATGTGGACATAAATGGATGAGAAAAAAATATTCTAAGCAGTGAGAACATTATAAAAGACAAAGGAAAGAGGCAGTGTAGGGGAAATCAAATGGCTATAACCACCTGAATTTTAGGCTGTATAATGGAATTGCTAAGAAAGAATTTGAAAAGGCAGTTTTCACCAATTTATGGAGTGCCTTAAATTCCAGGCTAAGAAATCTGGACATAATTCTGTGGGCAACAACGCAGGTTTAGTGTTTCTTGAACAGGGAAATAGTAATCAGAGTTTCCAGAACTCATTTTGCAGACAATTTTTCACAAACCCTGCATTGCTTACTTGTGACTCCCGTGGGGTCCACAAACCCAGGTTAATAATACTGTACCTAAAGCATCTCAGGACTCCTTGAACCACCAGTAAACTGCTGAGATGTGTGTGAGATATTTGTGCATAAATTATAACAAACCTGAAGGTACCATGCACCCCTAAGACAGTATTTGGCAAGTATGTATATCAGGAGGAGTCTCCAGTGACATGTACAAGTCCATCTTGTGGAGGTGGCAATAGTATGCAAACGCATGCGCGCACACACACACACACAAACACACCATTTGCAATCACTAGTTTTTGTGGAAACTAAGAGCATCAGTGAAAAGAAGAGTAACAATAGGCTCAGACATCTCAGTGCTTCATGATGGGTGGGGTGAAAATACAGTGGGAACTACAGTGAAGGAAGGAACTGAACTAAAATACAGAATGCAGGGCAGATCAGCAACAAGGTCTAGCAAGTCACAAGGAGTTTCAGGCGGTGACCTATTTCTGAAGACTTCCTAATCCAGCTGTCATGGCAGCCTGTGTGATCCTGGGGAGAAAGGAACCCATGTAAGAGCTTCAGAGCCCCAAGGTCCACCACAAAATCCCATCCTGCCCCAATTAAGTGCAATAGAGAAAAGTGCATTTTCCCACCCCACACCATGAAGGGGCTAAAGGCATTGGTTGTCAGATGAACCAGCAGGGACCTGGGTCTAACTGGGCACCGAGACCAAAGCAGAATATGTGAAAATAGCTAGAGCTAGGCTGGAATTCATGTAGCAGAAAACAAAGTAAAAGTAACCTGGACCCATGGGCGCAGGTAAGATACCCCTTGAGGATGTTCAAATTACTCAGGGAATGATTTTAACATCATCATCATAGCAAATGTTCTATATATGAGTGTGTGTGCACAAGAGTATGTATGTGTGTGTATGAGTGTGTACATAGGCATATGGGAAATGTGTGCAGCAAAGTGTGAGAAGTCACAAATCTTCCCTGCTTCATTGACTCCTTTTTAGTCCAGACTCTTTTTTTTTATAAGCTCTCTATTTTCAATACTTTTTAAAAATTAATTTATTCATTCATTCATTCATTCATTCATTCATTCATTCATTCATTCTACTTAGGTATACATGATAACAGAATGCATTTTGATTCATTGTACACAGATGGAGCACAATAGTCCAGAATCTTCCTGGTTTCATTCCTGCCTGAGCCCCAGGTTCAAGGTCCTTAAGAAAATAGCCTCAGGGGCTGGAGTGCTGGGTTCTAATCCTAGCTCTACCACATAGTGCTGTGACTTTAGGTAATTATTTTAACCTTGCTGTGCCTCAATATCCAGACATGAGTATGGCCCCATTCACATAAACTTACCCTTAATATTTGGGGACATTCAAGTAACATAGGCATGGAAAAATAATCACTGCTAACTACAGATTCCTGAGTCATTTTCTCCATTGATTACTACCTTCCCCCATCCTCTGCTCTTCCCATGTACCCTCTCGGAGAGTCTTTACCAAGAATCCCTACTAAGTGGGCAGAAAGCAGGGCAAGCCTGATCACCTCAGAGGACAGTAGGTAAAAATAATAAGATTCTCTAATTCAGGCTGAGAGATCTCTGTGTTTTCTTTGATGTGATTCTACATCATCAGACCAAATTACCCACCAAATTCTCCTATTAATGTTGCCTTTTAATTATCTGTTTTAAAGTGCAATATAAATAGCTATGAAGAACTTAGCGCATTTCAGAATTCTTGTTCTTAACCTATATTTAGCTTTAAGCTAAAACCAGACATTATCCACAAATAAGAAAAACCATAAAGGCAACTGTGATGGGACATTGCTCCTATTTTGATTTGTTCAGGTAATATTCAGAACACTTACTAGAAATAATGAGATTTCTTCAAAAGCCAAGCCCAGTTGTCCCCTTTACCATCTTACACATGTGTTGATGAATGTGTGCATTTGTGTGTTTTGTGCATATGAGTGTGTAGCTGTGTGAGCGTGTGAACGTGTGTGCCTGTGTGACTGTGAACATGTATGCAGCAAGTTATAAATGAGCAGTCACAAGTCCCTCCTGCTTCCCAGGATCCCATTCTGATCCAGACTCTTCTTGGTTTCATTCTGACTTGTACCTCTAGTCCAAGATGCTTAAGAAAACACGTTCAGGGACCAGAGCACTGGATTCTAATCCTGACTCGACCACAGTGCTGTGACTTTAGGCAATTGCTTTAACCTCTGTACTCCCATTTTTCATCTGTAAAATATTGTAAGAGTGTATCTATGCCATTATTTTTCAAAGATTGAAAGAATAGATATAAAACTCCTAGAAGCATAAATAGCAAATGAACACTCCAAAAATGCTGTTACTATGATTAATCATATCCCTTAGTTATTAGATAAATAGTTTCTTCCTTGACTGAATGCCAAGCTACTCCCAATTTCAGGTTGAAACTGTTCTGCTTATTGGCAAATCCCTGACTCAGCAACCCCAGATGTAACATAAGATTTCCTGCTGTTAAGCTCTTCTATAAGCATCCGTTATCCCCTAGGGAGTCATGGCCTCAGGTCTTCTCCCTTTGAAGATTTTATAACCTGACTCCCACCTCCTTCCCCACCCCCAGACACCATAATTGCAGATTATCTCCCTTTTTCCTTAAGAGTTCCATTTTCCCTATTTTTTTGTACCAGCGATTAAACCCAGGGGTGCTCAACCACTGAGCCACATCTCCAACCCTTTTTATAGTTTATTTAGAGATAGGGTCTTGCTAAGTTACCTAGGGCCTCACTAAATTGCTGTGGCTGGCTTTAAACTCATGATCCACCTGCTTCAGCCTCCTGAGCCACTGTGATTACAGATGTGCACCCTACTGATTTTCCCTATTCTTCACACACACACACACACACACACACACACACACATAATGCTATCCTAGAGACCCTTCTCTCACTTGAAAAAGACTGCCTCTTTCTCCAAGGTATAAGTAAGTACTTTTACAGTCCTTGTCCAACTTGCACCACCTTCTCTAATGTGTTCATCCTCTCTTCTGCCAATTTTGATGTACACAAAAGGTCCCATTTACATTTGACAATAACCACACATACCTACTATCTTGGGTTTTGTTTCAACCCATGCAGTTTTCAGGGAAATCTGAGGAAGCGACATTTTGTGCAAGAAAGGGTTGTTCAGGAAGCTGGGACAACTGCTGTGAGCCTGGGGCGCAGCCTATGTGGGAAGAAAAACAGAGAAAAGCTGGAGATGCTGAAGACCTTGGTGGGTGAGGTCAAGGAGCTGAATTACTTCCTATGACTGAGGAGGCACTGAATGATTTTGAGCAGGATACAGTCATCATCAAATTGACATTTGGGAAATATTTGCTGATTGCAGCAAAGAAAAGAAATCAAGGCAAAGAGAGACAGGTGAAAAGCCATTTTCAAAACCACAGGGGAGAAACGGTAAGGAGTGGCTTCAAAGCAAGAAAAGAGAGGCCAGTTTGGGAAAGTTGAGTATAGCCAACAGGACTTGGATTTCTTTGTTGTTGTTGTTGTTATTTTTTAAATTTGAATTTTGAAACCTTAAAAGTAGTGAGAGGGCAGAGTGAGTCTAAGATGACTGTAGAGCTGGCATAAACAACAAATATGGCATGCCTTTATTAGAAGGAGGTAATATAGGAGGAAGATAAATGACATGGAATCAAGTTCAATTTGGGACATTTTAATGCTCACAGGCATCTAAGTAAACACAACTGTTGGGCACTTTGAAGTTCACATCTGGCACCCAAAAGAAAACTCTGGAGGTATTGATTGGTATAACATGCCAATAGAAATATTGTTATAAAAATAGAAGTTTGGAGTCTTAGGAATAAAAAGAATAACCAAATAAATTAATCAAACAGAGCACAGAGCACAAGAAAAGGAGAGAGCCAGAGCAGGAGCTCTTAGGAACACTAGCATTTAAGAAATGGGCAAAGGAAGATGGATACTGGGAGGGAAAACCAGAATGGCTGGAAAACAATAAGGAGAGAGTAGTGTCTTCCAAGACAAGAGAAGACCACAATCAGGAAGGAAGTAGATAGAAGTGTGAAATTCTACCAGTAAAACAAAGACTGAAAAAATAAATGCACATTGGATTTGGAGTATGAAACCTTAGCATGATTCTCAACAAATACTTTCTCTCACATGCATGAGGCAGCTTAGGGTATGTGTTACTAAAAGATTGAGAACAGGGGCTGGGGTTGTGTCTCAGTGGTAGAGCACTTGCCTAGCATGTGTGAGGCACATTTGTTTCTCAGCACTACATATAAATAAATAAATAAAATAAAAGTCCATTGACAACTAAAATCTATTTTTAAAAACAGACTGAGAATTACCACCTGAGCAAAAGCAGTTTCTGTGGTGCAGTAAGAGTAGAAGTCAGACTTTAATAGAATGAAGAAGGTATTTTTGAGGAGAAAGGAAAGGCAGGGAGCAGATGGGTATGCACCCAGATCCATGGATGATTTGGGTTTATTTTTATAAATAGGAGTCAGGGGTAAAAATGATGTTGTGGAAAGAAAGAATGATAGCAAAAGTAAAAAGAGAGAGAGAGAGAAAAGATTATTGATTACCCTGTGAATGAGGAGTTGGAGAAAAACAGCACCAAGAGCAGAACTGAGCTGGAAAAATAAGGTAAAAATTTATACATAAAAGATGTATTCTTGCCATATTTTTGCTTTTATTTTTTCACAGTCATAGTAACTTCATGACCTTTCTTCAAACTTTCAAGTTTGTCAGGAAAAACAAAGAACAAGAAGTGATAGACACCAGGCGTGGTAGCGGATGCCTATAATCTCAGCAGCTCTGGAGGCTGAAGCAGGAGGATCGTGAGTTCAAAGCCGGCCTCAGCAACAGTGAGGTGCTGAACAGCTCAGTGAGACCCTGTCTCTAAATAATATAGAAAATAGGGCTGGGAATGTGGCTCAGTGGTCGAGTGTCCCTGAGTTCAATCTCCAGTACCAAAAAAAAAGAAGTGATAGATCCAAGAGGATAAAGAAAAGATGATCTCAAACCTATTGAGATGCTGGGCACTTTCATAAGTTATCTAATTCCACCCAACTTCATCACTAAGTATTACCATTCCTATTATACATAGTGGAAATTGGGATCAAGGAGGCCAACTGAATTGAAACGCAAAAGAGAACTAGATTCTGTCACTAGGAAGAGCCAGGAGAAAAAGAGGTGAAAAGGGAGACTGAATCTACATGAAGAAGCCGGAGGAACTGATTGAATTCAATCAGTATGTAAGGATCGAGTGTCTACCATATGTGTGTGATTATCACTGGATGGGAAGAAGATGCAACGGAGTATAGTTTCATGGTTACACCTCCAAAGGAGCTCACAGTTGGTATGAGAAGCAATACACACAACATTGATATCATCAGTGACAAAATATGATAATTCAAGAGATGGATAGGAACAGGAAATAATGAGGAGCTAAAGAAAGAAGAAATAGTAATTGCTATAAGAGTTGAAACAAGAGCCAAAATATAATCAGAAAAATTTAATGAGAAAGGTGACCCTTTAATAAGACTCCAAAGAATGGATGAAATATGAATAACTGTGGGGTTCAAAAGCAAGTACACTAAGAAATGGAGGGTTAAGATTGAATAGGGAGAAGTGCTCAATAGAGCATCACAAAGAAATAATAATAGTACAAATTAGACAAATAGTTTTGAGCCACATTGTGCTAAGCTTGAATGTTGAATGAAGGCATTTTCATCTCCAACTATTTGAGTTAATTTCAACATAAGTCAAGACTTTGGGATCTCTCTGTGTGCATGTGTGGAGAATGTCACTGAGCAAAAGCCTGAGCAACATATCTCCTATGATGTCAGACAGGTCTCAGGCCAGGAATCCAGTAGGCTCAAGATGGAGTAAGTTAAATGCACTGGTGTTGACATGGGGTCCTCAGAGTCACAAAGCCTAGTGAGAACTACCAGCCACCTCCTAAAACAGAAAAATTCTGGGTGGTATACCATATGGACAAAGAACCCACTCAAGGGGAGAAAATTTGGGGTTCTATAGCATGAAAGTGTCAATTTTAGTATGAAACAGTTACATGCATAAAAGAAAGAAGAGGTGGGTCTGGAATACAGTAAGAGCAAGTTAAATGAAAAACCTCAACAATGTAGAGACCAATAAGGAATTGATGTATAGAGCTGAGTAAAAATGTCCCTGAAACCAAAGGACAGGAAACTTCTTCACATCTTAGTGGCAGTGACTGAAGAGGGTAGCAGCTAAAAAAAGAAAATGTCTAAGTTAACACAAAGGGTCAGGGGTAATCATGGAGACTTGAAAGTAAGTCATAGTAGAATAACAATGATACACCATAAATGCCAAATACCTCTAATGGTCTCTTATAAACTTACTTGATTCCCTTCAGGAGCTGTGAAATGAGAATCAAGTGATTTGGAGAGAGGACAGTGATGCAGATATACCAGAATGTAACTGTTTTTGTTAGCTCGCCACGAGTCTGCTGTTATTTGGGCAAATGTATGACACCTGAATGTGTAAATATATACATTCATGCATTCAGCAAAATCCAGCCATATGAGAAACCAAACAATAGGCCGTATCCTAACTCAGTAAAGATGCAAAGCACGCCTGGGTCACCTCCCTTAGCATCCCTAGGACAGTGTCAGACATGTGGTCTCTGCTTCAAGGAGCTAAGGGCTTGACCAAAAGAGAGAAAGATATATAGAGAGAGATACAAAAAGAGAGAAAGAGATATAAAGAGAAAAGATATAAAGAGAAAGGTGGAAAGAATTGTAATTGTTGGCTCAAATTACAGTTTGAGAGATAAAGAAGTAGACAAAGAATAAAACTAGAGAACATTATAAGGCACTATGTGTTATACTTTGCACATAGTAAACACTCAATAAATAATTGCTATTCCTAATATTATATAGTGTGCTTATCTTAGGTACTCCTCCAAAAATCGAGTATCTTGGGAAATCCTAAGAACTAAAGGTAGATTTGTATCTAGCCATGAAGCTGGCTTCAGGTGCAGTTCAACCTTCCTAGAAGAGCTTAAGTCAGTCTCTTCAGGCAAGCAAAGTGTTTTTAAGACAGATGGTTTAAATCAGTTATTTTATTATTCAAAATCCTCCCCCTCAACAGGAATTTGCAGAAATTTAAACTGAAGATGAGTAGTCTTTCTCAGTCAGAGTCATCCCCATCTTGAAAAATACCTCTTCCCTTATGTTTTGGTTACATTTTCCTTTGATAGACAAACAGCTCCAGCTGTTTCAACCCTTGAAGTGCCTTAAGGCTTCCTGGGCAGGCTTCATAGCCCTCTCTTCCTACAGAGACAGGAGATGTGCATTCAGCCCCTGAGGAGTGGAGGGGCCCCATGTTTTCCTTCTGATCTTAGGCTAATACTTTTTAGTAAAAATAAAGACAGCCCCTTGGACTATATAACTCTGGGGATATTAATTATCTACCCAGCAAAAAGAAATTCAGTGTTTGGGTACTGGGCACTGTTTTAAAAAGAAAACACACAGAAAATTGAATGCATCAGCAGGTGATTATATAAATGTTATTGGATGGATGGGACAAAGTTCATTCATAAAACTAGAACTCTTCCCAAATTCATGCTGACGATCAGTCCAGGTATAACCAAATTATTATTAACAATTTTATTTTATTCGCTTTCATGTAGAGTGGAGTTCTGAGGGATTTGGAGGTTTGGTTTTATTATTTTATATTTATTATTATTATTTTATTGTACATATTTATGGTGTACAGTGATCATTTGATACATGTATACAATGCACAATGATCAGAGGAGGATAATTAGCATTTCCATCTCCTTAGCTATGTTTTTAAAAACATTTTATGTATGTGTGATGCTGGGAATAGAAACTGGGGACTCAGCATGCTTAGATATACCCCTGGTCCTTTTATACATATTTCATTAACATGTACTTATTTATGAGGTATATATTATTCAAGATCATGGCCAGTTCTTAATCCAACAACCAGGTGGTAATTGACTCTCCTCAGTCTAGGAGAGTGGCTTTGGAACATTATAATAGAGACAGATTTTATGTCACAAATACCAGGCCAAAGTGTCCTGAAAATGAAAGACCAACTGCTGCACTTATTCTATCCTATGTGGTAACTTCAATTCTATAGATAGATCATTATATTTTATTCACCCATTTTATATTTAAGATACAAAGATTTAAGATTGGATGATCTACTGTTGACTGCTCTCCAGTCTGATAGATAGACCTTGATTCCTTTTATCCAAGTGGAACCTTATGTGCTGCCTCAAAAGACATCCAACAGCACGCGCCAAGCACGTTAGTGGTTTCCCTAGAGAAAAGTTCATTTTTCTTGCCAACAGTAATTCTGCTGGGAATAGCTTTCCAACTTAGGTAAAAATAACTGTTTTCATCAGCCATTATACTTCCTGTTCAGCTGTTACATACATGCCACTTCTACAAATGGAAAAAACTGGGAGAAGGGGGGAATTTTAAATGTTATCAAATTTATAGGCTACTTCTATATTAAAATATAGTTTACAATACAAATAAAAGAAATAAAAGAGAGTCAAGACTTTCCTCACATCAAAAATACTATTACAGATGCTTCCTCTGATTGAAGAGATAGCTTTTATTAGCAGAGAAGAACTCTTGCAGGCACAATGAAACATAGGAATCCCAGCTCAGCACCACAGTGTGATTTAGACCAAATGTACAGAATTTTAGGGAGCTGCAAGAAAGGACTTTGAGTTATCAAAGCTCATGAGAATAAAGATAAAACCAAGAAGTCTGAGATGTGGTCACTCATGGACTATCCTCCCCCAACACAGAAAACATTTATACAGAGGTTGACACTTTCTGTATTGAGTTACCAAGCTCTTTCTTTTCTACCCAAGTCTTTCAATCAGGCTGTAACTATATTCATTTCTATTTATTCTTTTAATTGGCCTTGTTATACAAAATCCAAGGGATTCAAAAATGTATCATTTATAAAGGAAAAATACTTATAATCTCCCCGGCTCTCCAGTCCTAACATTTTGTTATTGTCATAAGGATTTTCTAGACAGTAATATAAAGGTGATTCATGCATTTCGGGAACATTGACTTTGTTTACTACGTTTTTCACTTGTCAACCTCTAGAGAGGGGAAAAACAGCAAGACTGAGTGGCTGAATTATTTGTGTGTTTAACAGAAATCTCTTATTCTTCACAGGCCAGATATAAAAATCATGGAATTTCAGAGCTGGAAAGGCCCTCAGAACGTTTAAAAAGCCTACAGTTTGGGAAGCACTGTGTGATCCCAGCATACAGCCAAGTTTTAGACGCAGCTTACTAAATCCATGTTTCTCAGATTTTAATGGGAAAGGGAGCCACTTAAGGGTCTTGTGGAAGTATTCAGATGTGGTAGGTCTGAGGTGGGTCCTGAGAGTGTGCATTTCTAACCAGCTCCCAGGTAAAGCTGATACTGCCATGCACTGATGGCATTCTGGGTAGCCAGGTCACAGTGATCAGTTAGGCCAATGGTTATCAAACTGTTCTCTGCACTCTGTGATTCAGAAGAGAGCATTGGAAGGGTGTTCTATCAATCCTAGATTTTGCTAGCAATGATGGTCCTCTGAATCCACACCCAATCTTCACCCCATCTCTCCCACTTAAATTGTCTATTTATTTAAATACAATGCATTACCCTCAGTGACTGCCTTTACTATATGTAAATGTTATAAATGTGAGCAGAAAAATATACAGATCTGTTTTACATACATACAATTTTCTATGAAAGAGTATGTGCTTTCAAAAAGCACTTCTCTACATTGCCTTCTTCATAGATGGGGAAATTAAAGCCCAGAGAAGATCATTGATCTTAGATAAGTCACATCACACTTTGTTATATCTAGCACAATTCCCACTCAAAACACCAGTTTTCTTGTATAATTCAAAAGAACCAATCTTCCTAAGGTCAAAGTAATGGAAATGCAATTGGGTTGCAGATCTGCTCATTTATGTTATGGTTTAAATAAAGCAATGAGACGGCATAACTCGTGGGTGTGGATACTGCTCCTGACCAGGGCTTTGTTGAAAATGAAAGGAAAAGGGGGCTTAAAGGGAGAATCAAAGAGGCTCTCAAAATTATATGGGCACCAAGATAATAGCTACTAATTCAAGCAGAACTCTGTGACCAGGAAGGAATTCATGCAAACAGAGATCTTATGTCCAGAGGGCTGTAGGGGGCGCACTACCAGGGAGGTGAAAGCAGAGGCAAGACATAGGGAGCAAAATCCTGAGTCCCCTATTACATTTAGATGACAAAATGGATTAGGAAACTTGGTGCAGGGGGAGCTCCTCAGAGACATTGATAGTTGTTACAATGCTAATAAGCATTCAACCTAATAAAAGACAAAGAATAGGATATATAGACTGAGATGCATAGACCTATTAATATATAGTAGGTAAATATATATGTATTTGTGTATATCCACACACATAGATATGCAAACATATATTTATTCAAGGACCCAGCAGGAAACAGATGGCACACTCAAATTTATTGAGTTTATAAAGGGACTATTGACAAGGCAGAAGGCAGGGGGCAGTACCAGGCACTGAAAGTAGCAGGGAGCTGATGCCACCCCTAGGCAAAGAAAATGAGTAATTACAGAAACTCAAGGAGAATTTCTATGGCTGAAGAGGAGGCTGCCCTAGGCCAAAAGGAGCTGTGACGCCTGGCTGAGCCGCTGCCAGCCCACAGCCTAGCAAACCCAGCAAGGAGGCTCCTCCGCCATAAATTCCCTGGTGAGTTTCTTCCACTCCTTATCTCATGCTTGCACCTCCACTAGCTGAACTTAACCAGATACCAAAGAGCAAGGGAGCCTGTTTGGTTCCGTCCATATAGATCAGCATCCTGGGACTCAGAGCTGGGGGGAATGAATCTGGAGGGGCAGAAGGAGAATATGTGAACTTGGAGAAATTCCATGACCTCCTGACATCCTGCAGCCAAACTGAGCTCTTTTCTGCTCCTGTGCACACTGTCTTCTTGCTTGTCTCCTTGCTGTTTCCCCTTCCTGAAACACCTGATGCTACCTCCTTTGTATACTTAAACGCTATACAAGAGTTCTACATTCAGGCACAATTTTGTCCACCCTAAAGGGCTACAAGTTCTTTGAAGGCAGGGCCACTATTGTCTCTAGCAAGAAGATAATCTGCTTCCAGCAGTCTTCTCAGCAAAAGCCACAGGTGGCCCTCAGTGCTCAGGACTTAGCCTCTGCAACCTGTTCTCCATGTGCCAGGGGGAGCAGCAACATGACAACAGGAATCCTCTGCTATGCTTATGTTTTTCTCCTGCCTGCCTGTTTCTTATACCCTACCTTCCCAGTCACATGATCTTTGATCATTCGTAGTACAAATCCAGCTTGCAGAGGGATTTGCAGTCTATAAACTTCATCACCATTTGCAAATTAGCTGCCTTCATTTAAAATCCAGGAGATGCCACATAATCTGGATGTACTGCTTTTAAAAAAATGATAAAATTTGGCAGCACTGGACTATTCTTGTGTGACAATAACCAGCTGGAGCTGAACAGTGACTGCTTCTTCAGACTGAGCACATGCTGGCCAGCCTATTCATGCTGCACCCCATCCTGGCTGCTCCACTCACTGACATTGGCCAATTTTTCCCTTTAGCATTCAAGTTTGAGATACTTGCTTTATAGACACCAATGCTAATACTCTCCCTTCCCCACTTCCTGCCTTCCAGCCAGTCATCCTTTATGGACCTTGTGTCTAATTCTTTCTGTTTATTCTGTGAAGCCCTTATTCTATTATAAACAAACTCATCTCTTCCCACATCCCCATTACACAATGTCTCTTCTATTCCTTTCTGTTGTTGGTTAAATTGTTTCACAAAAAAAAATGATAGATTGAAATCCCAACTCCAGTATATGTAAATATGACTTTATTTGGAAACAGGGGCTTTGTAGATATAATCAAATTAAGATGATGTCCTACTGGATTTGGGTGGCCCTAAATCCAATGGCTGGTGTCCTTATAAGAAGACGTATCTGAAGACATAGAGGAGATACAGGAAAGAGAATGGAGACAGAGATTGGAGTTATGTTGCCAAAATCTAAGAAAGGCCAAATTCAGGAGCTAGGAAGATACAAGAAAGAATCCTTCCCCAGAGCCTTCTGTGGGAACACAGCCCTGCTGACACCTTGATTTTAGACTTCCAATCTCCAGAACTAAGACAGAATGAATTTCTCTTGCTTTAATCCCCTAAGGCCGTGGCTCTTTGTTATAGCAGCCCTAAAAACTCCATACATCTTCCTTTAACTGAAACAAGAGAAATAAGCTCAAGGAGTAACGTACCCTTGGCGCTACACTGCCTCGTGTCCATACAGCAGCTTTGCCCTCTTGCAAAATCCTTTTCTTCTTTTTTAAGGCCTGTGACATTCAGTGATGCCCACCCTTGTTCCATTGTCACCTCGTGGCAAGAGGATTTAGGTCTCTTTTTTGCATTCTAATTCTTGCCATTTCCATGGTATCTTAAATGTGTATCATGGGGTCAGCTGACACTTGACCCCTGATGTCCTGGGCACTTGGGCTCCTCACTTTCAGTGACTTCCCATCCTCCTCACTTCAGCCAGCTGCTCCATAAACAAACCCTAAGATGGCTGCTCTGTCGAGAAGATTTGTAGCCCCATTTTTAAAATTATAATTGCCTATTTCCGCCATTCTTTTCCTCCTATTATGACTGTTCTTCATCTTTATTGAGACCTCTCAGTCAGAGGCATTTTTATTTCTGAGTTCTTGATCACCTAGATGGATTTCAGGGGGTCTATAAATATCCTGAAGTTATATGCAGATGATGTGCCCAAGCTTTAGTCCTCTGCACATTCATGCAAATTAGAGCCACCATAAATGTGTGGTGACCACCAGCACTGCCCAGAAATCTTCCCATTTCTCCTAAGTTGATGGTTTTTTGGCCCTTCCCCTGCAAGTGTAGAAGCTTCACTGCCCTGCTGCAGCGCACCAAATCCCCAGCCTCCCCTTTCCCTCCAACAACCTTATCTCCTGCTTCACTAGTCCTCAAATTTGTGCACTAATGTGTCCATCTTTCTCTCCTTAAGAGGAAGAGTCTGTCTCAAAGAAGGAAATGTTGTGCTTCTGTGTGGTAGGAAGAGAAGAAAGACCCCTGGTAGTGAACATCTTTAAACATCCTGCTCACAGGATCAGTTGGTGGGTTTACTACACAGAGGAGAATGGATCCTGCATGCCCACCCAGAATTTGGTTTGAGTAGTGAGATTGAAGTTGCCACATGTGCACCAAGAATGTTTGAAAAGATTGATTACTCACATAATGAGCTTTCTGGACAGAGCAAGAAGACTTCCAAGACAGTCTAAAACTGGCTGGAGAGAGCAGGAAAAGGAGACCAACTTGGCTCTTATTGCAATTAGGACTTAGGCTGGTGTGAAGTCTCCCTGGCATGGGTTGGGGCTTGTGTGGTTTAAATTCCCCATCAGCACCAAAAAAGGGAGCATCCAGATGATCCTAACAGTTTGCAGAGTGGAAGAAGGTATGGTGGGGCTTAAAAGCTGTCAGCAGTCAGAAATGGAAGAATCAGACTCTTCATTAAACTCTCCAAGAAGAGGTGGATTTGAATTCTAAGTCTCTTACTTACTGGCTGGGTACTCGTAAAAAGCCATTTACTCATAATGAATCTAATTTTTATACCAATCACATGATAGTTAACAGCCTCTTCCCACTGCATTTTCATAAGAATTAAATGAGATAAAGTATACTCACTGCCTAGTATAGTTAGCCCCATGTATCCTTGGTTCTGCATTCACAGATTTAACCAATTACAGGTCAAAAATATTCAGGAAAAAAGGAATTAGTTCTTTATTGAATGTACAGACTTTTTTTCTTGCCATATTCCCCCAAACAATACAGTACAATATTAATTTATATAGCACTTACATTTTATTAGGTACTATAAGTCATCTAGAGATTATTTGAAGTATACAGGAGGATATCCATAGGTCATGTGTAAATATTACATCATTTGTATAAGTACTTAAGCATCTGCTGATTTTGGTGCCTGCAAGGGGTTCCTGGGAGAGTCTGGGAATCATCTCATGCAAATACCAAGGGATGATTATATCATGGCAAATACTCAATAATGTTGGAAACTTATTTCCTCCCCTCTCCAAAGCTAGCTCTTTACCATGTGCCCTGGATCCCCTCCTCTTATGCCTACTCTAACATTGTACTCTGTCACTTATATCTCTCTCTCCAGTATCTTCAATTTCTTCATTTTCAATGACTTCTCTACCCCTTGAACACCTGCAGAGTGTTCATATGTACAGCACACACCTCTAACAGAGACCCTAACCACTCCACATGTATTACACCATGCTGTGCTTAATATATCCCTTTCATACTCTGAACATCTAATTGGTCGCCAAATTTCATGGATTCCAGATCAGAAGTTTCTTCTAACTCTTTTATCTCCAACTCTTTTAGCACTATCCTGTCCAACATCTTATTATCTCTCAGATTCCTTACTGGTCTCTGTCATAAGTTTCTCAAGATGCCAGTTTTTCTCCCTTAATTACTCTATTAAAAATCTCTGATGCTTTTTTAATTATACAAAAACGAATGCCATTGTAGCAAGAAGTGAAAAAGTACAAAAATCTATAAATAGGAGGAAATGGAGTGGAAAATACACTAAAATTTTGACAGTGATCCTCTCTGCATGGTAATAGTATGGGTATTTTGTTTTTGTATTTTTATATACATTCCTATTTTTCTACAATATGCATATATTACTTTATAAATGTTATTTTAAATAACAAATTCCACCACATTCCTCAGGATTGTTTTTTTAAATACAGACTCCTGAGCTATACACACAATGCACTTCCCGGTCTGCTCCTGCAGTAGCCAGCCGGGATGACACTCAAGCAGTGCTCTAGAATGGTCCATGAGATAAGAAATGAAGGTCTTCTGTGAAAATCCAACTCTGAGTTTTCCAGACATGTGAGTGAACCACCTTAGAAGCAGACCCTCCAGACCCATCATATCCTCAGGTGACAGCCAGCCAGGGAGACATCTCAACTAACCTCAAAGACCATCGTGAAACAGAACCACTCAACTAAGCAGCTCCCCAATTCTTCACCCATGGAAATTGTGAAATAATTTATTGTTTATAAGCCACTAAGTTTCAAGGAAATTTTTATACAGCAATAGGCAACTCATACAATCTTCAAAATATCTTTCTGACTTTGTACATTGCTCCTACCATACTGAACTTGTAATCAATTCCTAGATGGTTTCAGAAATTCATCTTTATACTTAATTCCACTGCTTAACTCTCCTTTATAGTCCTTCAAAACTTAGCTCAAAGCTTACCTCTCTGGTGAAGCAGAATTAATTCTTCCCTCCTATGCATAGCCCTGGCCCTTTATTCCCATCTTTAAAATAGCATTTATCCTACTCTGCTGTAATAAATCTGTGAGCACGTTCACATCTCCCTCTAGACTGAGGTATCCAAGGCCAAGGCCTAAACATCATTAATCTTTGTTTCTCTAGCACCTACAGTACCTGATACATAGAAGACAAAAAATAAATGGTTGATGAACGAACAGACACCTGAATGATGGACTGAATGAAAAATTACAGTACTGAGACTGCCTTTGCTAGAGTTAGAAACAAAATCTCTGCATGTTAGTTCAGACAAGAGGTTAACAATTATCTGCCAAAGCAATGACCCATAAACCAAGTTAACAATTCACCACTGCCAATTAATCAGGTCAACATCCCTTGAGCTGTAGAGTTAGCTAATAAAAAAGAAAAAAAAAATGTCAAAGAATTTGGAATATAATTATTAGGCAAAATCTAAACTCTGAAGAAAACATAGTAGAATCCTACCATAGCAGGGCTCATTAAAATGTAGATTTAAATATAACTGGGACTGAATTGTATCTCTTTCTCAAAACACTGTTAACTATCATAGAAGGATTCAGTAATTCCTATGAAGTTTATAAATATTTTGCTTCTGAATCAAGTGGTATGAACTGATTAGTAAAGTTGATTAACAAAGGACACATTAAGCTGAACTACTTGATCTCCTCAACCAAGAAACATACTCTTGTGAGGTAGCAGGTACTAATGTTCACCAACTAAAACTGTGGCTCAATTACTCGTTTATAAACATTCTTAAGAAGCCAAGAATTTATTGTCATCACTCTAAGATCCTGTGATATTACTTTTGAAGGGTTGATAATTTAAAATAGGCCATATTTAAGTTCACATGGCCATGGCTCATCTTTCTCTGTAATGACAAGCTAATTTCTAACATGGCATCACAGATTAAACAAAAGAAAAAAAAGTTCTCTGGGCATGGTGGGTTGTCTTAGTCTGTTCAGTTTTTTAAAGCAAAATACCTGGGTAACCTATAAACAAGATAAATTCATTTCTCAGTTCTAGAGGCTGGGAAAGTCCAAGATCAAGGCAGTGGCAAACTCAGTGTCTGGTGAGGGCTGCCATCTGTTTCAAAGATGGCATCTCAGGCTGTGTCATCACAAGGGGCAAGGGTAGAGAGGGCATGTGGGCTCCCTCCAACCCTTTTATAAGGACACTGATTCCACTCATGAAGTCAGAGTCCTCATGCCCTGATGGGATGTGAGGTACTGAGCCAAACACATTCTAGTCTTAATTCCTTTGCCTTAACTCATCATTGACTTTTTGGTAAATTTGAGAAATCTTCACCAATTCCCCCAAAATTATGAATACTATATTGATTTAGATAACTTATGACTTTAGAATTTTTCTAAAGCTATGATTGCTTTGCCGTTACGTATTTGATGCTTCACAACAGAAAAAAACATGTTTTGTCATAAGCATGAATTTTAGTAAAATGTATAAATTTACAGTTTTTTTATAAACATCAAGAGTATTCTCAGTAACAAATTTTCCAAAATATATCAGTTTAATTGTAGATAAATGCGAATAAAACAAACATACTTTATGCAATACATGAAGGAGAACATTCCATGATTCATTCAAAATTGATGTTTGCATAGAATATAATCCCAATGGAAACACATTTAAATAATAAAAATATCTTCCAGTGAGATTTTTGATAAAGGCAAAGCCAAAAAGCAACAAAAACCAAAAAAGAAAACCTCATCATTATGTAGATAAACGAGAGACATTTTAAAAACACATTTTAGAGAAACTCCTTAGTGAATTTTAGTTCTGAATTCTGAATTTCTCTTGTGAGCCTTACTCTGGAAACAAGATTATCAAGTGAGCGTGGCTCCTGGTTCTAGGGATGCAGATAGCTGGGCCTTTCAGAGGGCTGCAGGTGTAGGAAAAGTTGACTGTCACTATCTTCCATCT
>PVHX01023561.1:0-19844 GCA_004024805.1 Geosciurus inauris
TATTTTTAAAATGGGCTCAGCTTTGCACCCGGACCCCACCCACTAAGCTCCCATCTGCTCTCCACCAGGATGAGATCATTCTGCTGCTGGGGAGGGAGATCAGCCGCCTCTCGGATTTTGAAATTGAATCTAAATACAAAGACGTCGTGATTGCGAACCTGCAGAACGAGGTGGCCGAGCTCAGCCAGAAGCTGATGGAGAGCACCACCTGCAGGCAGGGTGACAGGGGCATCCCACAGAAGTTTGAGGGTCTGGACGAAGGCGTGGATGACAAGCAGAAGGAGATCCAGAGCTTGAAGCAGCAGGTGGGTCTCAGGACAGGCAGGGTGACTGTTCCCAGGCTAGAGAGAGTCCAGGGGCTGGAGAGGGGTGCTGGTGCTGCCTGGAGGTGAGGGACTGAAATCTTCCACAAGCAGAGGCTCGGCAGCTTCCCAGAGTGGTGAGGATAATACAGCACTTATTGAGCACCACCTATGTGCAAGCTCAATTGCAAAGGGCTTAGGCGCATGACTTACTTAAACCTCCAATGCATCCATTATACAGATGAGGAGACTAAGACAGGCCCAGAGACGCCCAGGAACTGCCTAGAGCTTGCACAGCAGGTTAGAAGTGGCAATGACTTTGATGACCGCCTCTCACACCCATCCAACCCCAGCCAAAAAGACCTACAGGCAGTTAGCCAAGGGGGAGAGCAGGAGCCCCCTGCCTTCCAAACACAGAGGCCAGAGGCTTTGCACCATGCCCTAAAGGCCATGGCTGACTCACTTTTGGGGAAGTCCAGCAAACAAGGCTCTTCCACCTGGACTGTCTAGACTCACTACCAGGCATGTTCCTTCTTTAACAAATCCAAATTCCTTTTTAAAAAATATTGGCCACTGATCTTGCGCAAAAATTGTATCTCAATGACATTGATGAAAAGAAATCAGCCACTGGAGCACTGCGGCCCGTGCTGCCTCCGGGCTGTGGTACCTGGGCCTCCCCTTCTCCACCCAGCTCAGGGCTTCCGTCCCAGCCCTGAGAGTGGGACCCGGGGAGGACGCGGCCAGGCATGGAAGTGGGCCTCTTGCTGGGACTGAAGCTCCTCAAGGCCCAGCCTGGACCCAGTTACCTCCAGACGCCAATCACACATCCCCTCAAGCCCGGCGTCAGTGACCCACGGCCAACCCCAGGCAGAAAATACTAAATAAAAAATTCCAGAAATACACCCTTCATTAAGTTTTTTTTTTTTTGGTACCGGGGATTGAACTCAGGGGCACTCGACCACTGAGCCACATCCCCAGCCCTATTTTGTGTTTTATGTAGAGACAGGGTCTCACTGAGTTGCTTAGCGCCTTGCCATTGCTGAGGCTGGCTTTGAACTCACGATCCTCCTGTCTCAGCCTCCCAAAGTGCTGGGATTACAGGCTTGAGCCACCGCGCCCGGCTCCTTCATAAGTTTTAAATGACTTTACAAGAGCATATCATCATAGGTGTTCTATTTTATTAGGATCACTTTTAAGCTCCTAATTTACAAATTAAAATTTATCGCAAGTGCGTATGCATAGCAAAAAATACAGGATCCAGGCATTGCTGAGGTCTTGGATCGCGCCTCCTGCAGACAACGGGTGTGGACTCATTCCTTTGTTCATTTAAATAGATGGTCACTGCCCTCTTCTGGGCTGCGGGGATCCAGCAGGAACAAGGCCTCCATGGCCTCCACCTTCCCCCAGCCATGCTCGACGATAGTTTAGATCTTGAAAGCTGCCAAAGGACCAATAAATGAATGACTCTCCTTTGGATCTATTTTTGAAAGCATAATGAAAGTAGCAGGTCCTGTGAGCACTTCCGCTGCAGACAGCTACCTTGACATATAGCGGTTTCATTGATGAGCTTCCTTCTCTTGATCCGAGCCCACTTTCACAACTGGATGGAGAACTATACCTTCAGTAATTCTCCCATTTCAGAGCTTTCCTGAGCAAAGCCTTGTCCAGGTACATGGACAGGGTGATTCATTCTCACTATCTTTGGGTCTGTATCAGAAGGTCACATTTGGAGCATTATTTAAAGTGACCAGTCATATCTATAAAATTTCACCAAAGAATTATCTAGAAATAATCACTCTGATTTATCGCACTCTTGCCTCCTCCCTCCACCCTGATCTTTACTCAGATCCAAAAGAAAATGTTTTATAACGGGCGTCTCTGAACTAGAGGATGCAGTTGGTCTGAATCTAAATGGAGTTTTTGCTACTCACATTTTAAGCTCTTAAATATTCTACTGCCAGCAGAACATTCAGCCAGAAGCATAACCCACGTGGCAGTTTGATCTATTATTCTGATTATGATCTACTATTCTGATTACTCACGTATCCTCTCCAGCCCTGAAAGCACATGCATAATGATTTGCTCTTAAGGCCTTCTAGCTGCTGTGATACCACTAGACAATGCTCTCATGGGGTCGGAGCCACCGGGACGAATTAGTGGGTAGATTGTTACCTCAAAGTAACCACTCTTCCCAGCACCATGAGCTCTCCTACGATCCGATGCCCATTTTATTACACAGCATAACAGGCAATCAACATCTTGAGATTTCTGCCAAGTAGAGACAATTGGGATATTGATTTTGCTAATCAATGTAATGAGGAGGTTTGAAAACTATTTGGGGTTTTCCTGCAACCTGAAATCTGACAGCTCTGCTGCTTAGGTTGAAATGGTGTATCTGCCAGACAGCACTGAGCTCTTCAAGGGACAGCCTTTCCCGTCCACCTGTGAGCTCCTGTCTACACAGTGCCTGCAGTGTCCTACACACATAAGCACCAAGCTAAGCACTAGAAGCACTTCTGTTTTTAAATTCCAAGCATCTTTTATGGGAAAGCTGCATTTCCCTCACAGAGAACAGAAGAGATGGATTTTTTTCATTTGACATTTTCAAAGCACAAACATGCCAACGGGGATCCTAGGGAGTCTGGAGACGGGAGCTGCCCTTCTCCCTCTCTGGTGGACACCCCTTCTCCGGTGTCTCAGATGCCCCAGAGAAAAAGAAAGTGCAGCTTCCCCAAGAGTCGTAGATCTAAACCACCGTTGTGCAGAAATGATCCCTGTGAACTGCCCTCAGAGATGACCTGGCGCTGGGCGGGAGAGGCCAGGAACGAGGACTGTGAGCGCCATCTGGTGGCCAGGCGCAGCACACCCTCGCCCGCATTACCTGAGCCTGCCCCAAAAGTAATCACAGCTACACGAGTGTCCCGCGCCAGGGGAGCTCTGAGCGCTTCCACACCTACTCACTTATCAGGATGCTTTAGACAATCCCGTGAGATCAAAACCATCGCGGCATTTACAGGAGAACACAAGCTGGGGGACTCAGTGTCCGCCCTACGTTCACACAGCCTGAAAGTGGCTACATCCTGGACGTGAAGGCGGCTGTCTGGCCCCTGAGCCCAGCCCCCAGCTGTTGATGCCAGGTCCTGGAGGCAGGGAGAGGATGGATAGCCCTGGGGCCCGCACCTGAAGGCTAGATCTGAGCCAGAAGTCACCTCTGACGGGCTGTGGGCACCTGAGCAAGGGGCCCCTCTACCCCTCATGTCCCATTGCTCATTTGGAAAAGGGGAAGAGGACAGGGCATCCTCCAGGAGGCTCTGCTGAAGCACAGTGCGTGCAAGGGGTCTAGTGAGCTCTAGAGTGTTCCATGAGACAAAACCCGTGTTGTTGTGTGAGCCCTGAAGGGTTCTTGTCTCACACGCCAAAAGAATGAAGCACACAGGCGACAGAGGGTGGGAATCCAGCAGCAGATTTATTAGGAGCCAGCACGGACAGCGCCCGGCCCATAGGAGAGTCCCAAAGAGGGTGCCCCGTGTCTAGAGGAAGCTGACCTTTTACTGGAAAGTCTCTCCCGATTGTTCTCTTGCTCTGACTCAAAGTGTGCGATTTTAATTTCTTCTTCCCATAATGGCATGGTCTAATGTGTTAACCTGAGTTTGTCCTGCACTGATTCCTTAAAAGAAAAGAATTTCTTGGGTTCAGAACAACTCCTTGGGGTTGGTCAACGTGAGGGTGGTCAAGGAAGCTGGGGTAACAACAGAATGTGTGGGTGTCCAGCGTGAGCGGGGCTTCCAGTGGGGCCGACTCAACCGAGCAGAGCTCCACACTCTAGCCTGGGGCTTCGTTCTGGGCGGTGGGACCCCATTCCCCAAGGTCCCTCTTTCTGTCTGCCTCTCTCCTGCCTCATTGTCCCTGCAGGGAACTGACTTTACCACCTGCCCCCTCTGGAGCTCTGCCCACTGTCCAGAGGTGCTGCTGAGTGGAGCCAGGCAGGTCGACTTATAGGCTCAGAGTCCAAAGGGCACAAGAACCCACGTTCAGGAGGCAGCTCCCCAGTGGCAGTTGGGCCTGGGCCATTTTGTGGGCACCAAGACAAGATCATGTGTTGGCAATGTGTGACGTGGCGGTCACTGTGGGAACGGGCCTCCCCTGTCCCTTCCACACATCAAAACTAAAATGCTTGGCTTCCCCGATGCCCCGCCCAAGAGCCATGGGAATCCCATTCCAGCTCTGGGGAAATGCCCGCGTCCTGGACCTGGGCTGCGCCCTCTGATGTGTGTGCCGCCGCCTCCCGCAGATCAGCGCCCTCCAGAAAGGCTACAGCCAGATGCTGTGCAGGACGCTGTCTGAGCGGAACTCAGAAATCACATCCCTGAAGAACGAGGGCGAGAACCTCAAGAGGGACAACACCATCACGGCAGGTGAGCTCTTGGGGAGTAGGGTCAGAGCTGCCCTCCACCGCCCAGGCATGTGGCCCTGGAGGACATCACCAGTTGGCCACCACGCTGCTCCAGGAGCTTGCAGGCAGCCTGGAGTTCCCAGCCCTTGAGGCAGTGCAGCTAGAGCCAGAGCTCGTCCGGGAGAGGTCTGCTTGCCAGCCAGGCCCTCAAGCAGCCAGGCTCAGCCAGCCCACGGTCAGTGTCTGAGCAAATGCGATCCCCCGGCCAGAGGCCCATGAGCACTGGCCTCAGCAGGGACAGCACAGGACGCCGTGCGTGGCTCCCACTGTCCCCTGAAGCAGTATGCTGGGCATGCAAAGTGGAGCATAGATGAGGGAGGCCAGGGCTTCCAGGCACAGGCCTCTTGCCCCTTCCGCCCTGTGCCCTTGGGCACAGGGAAACATTTTACTCATTGGCAGGAGGAACCTGGGTGGCAAGGGGCAGCGGCTCTGGCCCTCCTCCTGGGCACATCGCTGCTTAGCTGCAACCCACTCATTCACTGAGCATGTGCGGGGCCAGCGCTGCTCTGGTGCTGGGCAGAGAGCCCTGAGCATCGGCCGTGACCACTGAACTTGTGGGGCTCATGTTTGGGGTTCAGAGGGCTCAGACCATAACCAGGAACCAGGTGAGGAGACCAGCACAATTCAAGGACAGCCGAGCTGCGAAGAAAATGAAACAGGGCATCATGGTGGTAGAGCAGAGAGGCACAGAGGTGTGACCGCTCAGCTGGGCAAGGACCACCCCACCCCGATGGGCGGGGAGGGGCCCGAGGGCCAGCACAGAAACCAAGGCCATGGCAGGCAGTGCTGAAGTTGGTGAACCAGGACTGGGGGTGAGGGGATCAGAGGGGCAGGTGTGTCCCCGCCACAGGGAGAAGCCTGCGTTTTATTCTGAGTGGGATGGGAAGGCCGTGGGGTCTTAAAGCAGAGACCACAAGTCTAGAGACCTGAAGAGGACAGCGCTGTTAGCAGAGGGGAGGGACATCTGCAGTCCTGACTCCAGACCAACAGCCAGGCCTGAACTCAAGACATGGACTTGGGGTCTTTTAAAGGATTGCAACCCTGTGAGACAGACAGGGTCAGACTGTTCAGAGGGAGAGGGAGACGGGAGGCCAGCGGGCAGCTTATAGGGTCCGAAAGTCCATTGATCATTGCTGTTCGACAGCAGCAGACACAGCAAGAGCAGGCGAGGCCCAGGGTCTGAAGCAATGTGGCTTGGTGCAGGCCACACGTGTTCAGTAGAGGACGTGCATGGTCCCCCTTGGGGCTCCCTGCTCCACTTTGGGACTCAGAACCCAAGTGCAGCTATTTCATGATCTCACCCATGGGAGAGAAAGCAGGTAATGAGTCTGGCTTGGGCATATGGCTTTAAAGGACCCTGGACACAGCAGGAAATGTGTCCACGGCTGTATACACCAAGCTGAACATGAGTTGCGGTCCCTGTGGACCTGAGGGCTGTGCCCCAGGCCAGCCTGACCGTGGCCTTTCCATGTCTCACTCTGCAGTTCCTCCTCCAGGCCTCTGCCTCTGCCTCAGCGGGGAATGTCCTCTGATGCCTGCTGGCCACATCCTGTAGTCTGGAGGAGGAGCTCCCTGGGCCCTACCTTCCTCCCTGCCTCTGACTCATACCACCTCCTCTAATCGGGGAGTCCTAGGCATGGGCATCACTTGGGATGGGCTAGATCCTCACCACTAGAAGTGTGGTGCCTGGACTGGCGGCGGCAGCTTCCCTGGGGCCTAGTGAGCAACACAGCTTCAGGCTGCACCCAGACCTGCTGAGAAGACTCTGTACTTTCACCAGCTCCCAGGGGTCTTACAGGCGCACTCTGGTGTAGGAAGAGCTAGCCTAGGTTGTGCTGCAGTAACAAACAGTCCCCAGGTCTCAGTGGCTTACAACAGACAGATTCATTTCCCACTTCTGCCTTGGGCCCATCATGGTTGAGTAGAGGCTTTGCGCGTGGTAGCCACTCAGGGACACAGGCAGGCAGGGGCCAGCACAACAGATCACAAATCTCACCTTCCATGATGAGAGGGCTGACAGAGAATACAGTGACAGGAACTAGATTCACTCTCCTTCCTGAGACAATAAAAAAAAATCCCAAAACAAAAAATACAGCCTAGACCCCATGAAGCAGATGACAGGGATCCTACAGAGAGAGGGGACAAGCCAGATGAGCCCCATAGTTGCCCCAGCCTGCTCCTCAGGTGAGGACAGACCACAGCAGGGAGAGGAGCCCGGGCAGAGCCAGGGTCTCCTGAGCTGAAGCGACAGAGTCAGAGAAGCTGGCACAGCTAGAGTTTGCTAGTCAGAGTGCCAGGAAGGAGGCCACCCAGAGAGGACCCTGGATCTGCAGAGGGTCCCCTGCAGACTCCAGCAGTCAGCCCTGATGGACACATGCCTGTGAGGCCTGAGAATCGTCCACCTTCCCAATGCCCAGAATGGAGAATACACAAAGCATCAGCAAGATACTCAAAAAGGTGCCACCTCAGTCATGAGGCCAAACTGCTCCATACTCCAGGCCTCCTGGTCCCACTTAGCAAGCTTGCAGACAGGCCCCGAAGGGATCACCTGTTTCCAAGTAACTTAACTGGGTCCCAGGACAAAGCTCATTTTAAAAATGAAATTCTGGATCACGTTGTTCCTCGTTTCATAGACCTGTTTAAATGGCATCTACAAACAAAACTAGGACGAATGTCCTTCCAAGAAAAGACCCATCTCAGGTAACCCAACACCGCTGCATTGACACATTGACACATTGCTTCCCAGTTTTCCCATTATATGGTAACATAATAGTATACTGGTTATGAGTTTAGTCCAGAAAACTAGTGGCAAAATAACACACGTATTATCTCACTCAGTCTCTGTGGTCCAGGAATCTGGGGGTAACGCAGCTCTGGCTCGAGGTCTCACGAGGCTGCGGTCTCAATGTTGGCAGGAGCTGTTGTGTCATCACTCATGCCCCAGTGAGCACCAAGGTCCCCTTCTAGAATGACACACGTGGCTGTGGACCTTTCTCTGGGGCTGCTCAGCACAGCTGCTGACTTTCCCCAGAGCAAGTGATCCCAGAGACAGCAAGAGGGAGCCACAGCACCTTTTATGACCCAGCCCAGGGAGCCACATCCCACCACTCACTCGATACCATGTTGGTTACACAGGTCGCACCGCTCAGGCTGGGAGGGCAACTCAAGGGCATGAATCCTAGGAGGGGGGAATATTGGGCCACTTGGAAGCTGGCCACTACAAACCATCATGGGTGCCATGAAGCGAGCACTATGAGACACTACCCCAGGTTCTTTATCCCCATCCTCTCAATCCACCTTTACAAGACTGTAGCTGCCATGGGGATTGACACAGCCCAGCCAAGACCACTGAGCCAGGAGGTGGTAGAGGCGGGTTTCAGACCAGAATGACCATGAATCCACCCATCCATCACAGCCTCCAAGATTCATCTCCTGATGTGACTTATGCCCACAAGGGCCCTCACATGTGGTTCCTGCCTCTGGGGAATATCCACGGTGTCCGATTCTCCCCAAGACCTTCAGTGATGCTCCGTGGATGCCATCTCAGCCCCATTTCAGCTTCTGGGTCCTTGGAGATGACTCCCTCCTCAGTGCCCGGGTCATGCTCACGTTAGCTATCAGGGAGGGTGATGACAGTTATCCTTACTGCCTGTTTGACCTTGTTTTTACAGGAATGGTGACATCTTTGCAAAAAGACATCTTAGCAAGGAACGAGCAAGTTCAGCAGCTGAAAGAGGAGGTGAACCAACTAAAGAGTCAGAACAAGGAGAAGGAGTACCAGCTGGAAGCCCTGAACGCCAGGGTGAGTGTCACGTGACATGCTCGCTCTCCGCCTGGACCCTGTCTTTAAATTTCACTGCCCTCTCTCAGCATAGGGGCTCAAGGTCAGCGCCCAAGGAGGTAAGGAGGTAGCTACGGGGTGCGTCAAGACATGAAATGCTTCCCACCAACAAAGACTAAAAGAGGTGGCCGGGTTCTTGGCAGCTCTTCCCAGAAGAGTGTGCATGTAGCTCAGCTTCAGCAAAACGTGAATTCTAATCCAGCCACGTTCCTCACACCTGTTATAAATTAGTCTTCTTAAGCCGGCAACAAACACACCTATCGGCACGTATTTCCATGGCGAGAAAATATGGGTTTTAACAGGCGGTATTAGAGCAGAACAGAGTCCCACTGTGCGCAGAGGACCGCAGTGGGCTCCACCTCCGCCCGTCACCCTTCAAAGCAGAACGTTGGCTGCGAAGACAAATTTGGACGTTCAAATTCCTCCCTTAGCATCAGTGCCAGTGAGGACTCCTTAGGGGAGCCATCCGGTGGGCAAGTTAAGAACATTTGAGTGTAATTTTGACTCGTTGCAAATTTTGCCTATAATACTGGCTTTAGAGTCAGGTCTGGTGAGGTACAATTTCTCTGTTTCTTGTCTACTTTGAAACGTCAAGGGAAAGCCTGGTAGCAGCCACCTCGGGTGGCCTGCAGATTCCCTGGCTGCAGGATCAGTAGCCTGTCTGCGTGGGCGCCAAGGTGAGACCAGATCCGTACCATTCTGCTCAGTGCCACGCCCAGCGCCCAGCTGGGAGCTGGGGACCAGGAGAGCAGGAGCCTGGGGTCAGCAGACCCGGCTCTGGTCCGAGGTTGCTTTCATTAGAACTCATGAGGCCTCCATTTCCTCATGGGTGAAATGGGGGTGACAAAATGCGACTGAGAAATGGGAGGCTGGTTTCCAGTGTGCTGTCTGCTCTGACCTGGGGTCGGCCTGCCTCACCCCGCCCTCCACAGCCTTTCCCCAAAGCAGGTGGACTTCTTGGAGGAAAAAGCCATTGCTATTTTACTGGGGGGATGGATCAGGGAAAGGCAGGCTCTCCAGGCTCCTCTGCCTCCTGAGGGGCACTTGGGTGACTTCTGTCCCCATGTCCCCTTTCAGAGCTCTCTAGCCCACACCTGCCCTTAGCACCAGGCTCCTCGGGATGAACGGCATCAGAATCTTGATGCCTGGCTTTTAAAAAATATTATGTGCGTCATGTGTGTTCATTTTAGGAGAAAGGAGTAGATAATACTAAAAAATAAAAAGAGGTTAATATTTTAGTGCATCTTCTCCCAGAGTCCTGTTTCTATGTTACTTAGAATTTTATATTGAATTTACATCATGCATGTATTTAAAAACTTTAAACACCTCCTGTTTCCCCACATTTTGTCACTGGTCTTAAGAGCTCTGGAACATTCTCCAGCATGCACCCAATGGAACAGAGCACTCCCTATTGCTGGGCATGTTTCTTCTTTCTTTCTTTCTTTCTTCCTTCCTCCCTCCCTCCCTCCCTCCCTCCCTCCCTCCCTCCCTCCCTGATGCTAAGAATACTGTGCAGGACGTCTCCATCCTTCAGATTCACTGACTGATCCAGTTCCTGCCTGTGGTGCAATCCTCTGGCAGAATGGCTGGTTCAGAAAGAAGGCTGCTCTAAAGGCCTGCTTCCAAATTGCCCCCCTCCCCGCAGCGTGCTAAAAAGCCACTTAGCCGCAGCACTAAGAGCTGTCCAGCCAAGCGGTGGCTCCTCAGGGCATCCACGTGCATTTCTGAACCCAGCTTACCAAAGCTGGATTTTTCTTGTGATTTGGATTGCTGGCTTTTTAAAAAGAGCTTAGCCACTCTTCTTCAGACACTGGATTAGAACAGCAGGGAATGAGTACTTTCAGGGCAGACAGGGGTCCTGGGAGCCTCAAGCACCCCACATGGCCAGCACTGGCCTCTTCTTTCTTGGTACCAAGGATCGAATCCAGGGGTGCTTAACCACTGAGGCACATCCCCAGCCCTTTTTATTTTTTGAGACAGGGTCTTGCTAAATTGCTGAGGCTGGCCTCCAACTTGTGATCCTCCTGCCTCAGCCTCCTGAGCTGCAGGAATGAAAGGTGTGCACCACTGCACCCATCAGTGGCCTCTCTCTGCTGTCCTTTCTCTCCACAGTGCTCAGCACTGAATGAACAGTTAAAAAAGGAAGGTTCCCAAAAGGAGCACAGAGAAGACCAAGAGAAAGAGTTAAAAAACTGCAAAAGCGTGAGTTGAGCTTCCTTGTCTGTGGGTTCTCGGGGGTTCTGGGTCCATCACAGCTCACAGCCCAGGGCTGTGTGTTAGCCTTGCGGTCTCTGCTTGCTGCTGGAGCCCAGCAAAGAGACAGGCAAGGAAACCATGGAAAACATCATCCCAGGATTCTCTGGGCAGTTGGCTTTATCTCCCTCATGGTGTGCCCTGAGGCAGCGCGGGGGCAGGCATGGGTACAGGAGGCCCACCGGGTGACCACCACACTGCTGCTGGAAGTTCATTCCAGCCCCCAGCGCTGGACCTGCAATTCCCACACTGACACTCCACCAGCTTCAGCTTGATCCCAGCCACGGGCAGTGTTGTGACCACAGACTCCTTCCTTAGGTAGTTTGATTTAAACACATCAATTTTATACCAATTCATAAAAAACAAAACAAAAAGTTATCACTTGCCTTATATAGAAGGCACCTGTAAAAATAAACATTATTATAATGTTTGTTCCCTACCCTAATGGAACCCTCCGGGGCACATCAGCAGCCCATCTGCTGGCAAGCACGGCACCCTAAACACAAGGTCACAGCTCTTCTCCATGCCAGGGACGCTGCTCTGCCTCAAACAGAAAAAGAAAGAATGAAAATTTTCATCCTTCTGTTCTTCCAAACAGTTGGCCTTTATTTGGGCCGATCTCAAAAATAGACCTCATTTATATTCCAGGCACTTGTGAACATGTCAAGACGAGCCTCGCCATTATGCAGAACCACAACCGACCACCGAAAGCATTTAAAGACCCTTGGCCCCAAAGACCAGGGTCTAACGTGTGGGCGGGTGTCTAGTCCTGCCCCACTGCCGTCTGGGCCCATTTCCAAAAGAAACAAAGTATTTTCCTTCATGTATCTCTTTTAATATATTAATTGAAAAAAAAGTCCACTTTGCCTACAGACGCAGTGCTCTGGTGCCGAGAAGGGAGTCACAAGCCAACTCCAGCGGGGTTGCCCCTCGGTGACTCCTCTGTGGTTGGAACTCTTTCAGCAAATCCAAGACATGGAGAAAGAAATGAAGAAGCTGCGGGAGGAGCTGAGGAAGAACTGTTCTGAGCAGAGCGTGATCTATAAGACGCTGCGAGAAAAGAGCAAGGTAGGTGACCAAGGACCACGCTGCCCGGGAGCGCAGGGCCAGGCGCTCCTCGCGCATCAGCCCCTCACAGCGACCCCGTGTGGTGGACGCTGGTATGGTGGCCCCTCTTTCCAGATGAGAAACCAGAGGCTCGTAAAGGTAGAGAAGCTACTAGGTTGGCCCAGGTAAAGTAGACATGGCAGGACTCGAACCCAGCTCTGATTCCCACGCTCCCCATGTGGCCACTGCTCCAGCCTGTCCTCCAAAACTACCCCCACCCCTCGGTCCTCCTGGATTTCACGAGTCTCCTCACAGGGAACACCTTCCTCGTGCACTCTAGACTTGTGCCCTCTGTCACAGAGCAGCCCAGCCACACGGGGCCATGTGAGTTTTAAGTCAACTGGAAATAAATGAAACAATTCAGTTTCCCAGTCACACCAGCTGCATCCCAAGTGCTGGACAGCTTCACCTGGCTGGCGGCCACTGTCCTAGACTGCACAGGTAGAGGACATTTCCACCATCACAGAAAACTCCAGTTTTAGACCCAGTGATGATGATGGGGAGTGACCACTTTGGACAAAGAGTTAAAATAGGCTTATGGATCTTACATAGTTTTAAAAAATCTAAGCTGAAGGTAACTGTGAGGATCTGAGCAGGGTGGGAGGAATCTCTCTGCTCTCCACCTGGATCATCTACTTTATTTGATGAGAGGACTGTTGTCACTGAGAAAACCAAGAATATTTTCAGGGCAAAACCAAATGACAGGAAAATTCTCAGAGGAACTGCTCAAGGATGATCTGAGAAAGAAAAACAAATGACCCAATATTTTCTCCAGTTTTTATTTAATGTAACTGTTAGGATAACCATCAGATGCTAAGACATTAAAATTTCACAAGCTAGAATATATACTAGACAAGAAGCTGTCTGAAAAATCCCATCTCAATGATGTTGAAATGCAAAATTGACTACATATAAATAGAAACATTAAACACAGAATAAAACCAACAGTAAAAACACACTGAGTAAAGTTTGACATTCACTAAAAATTGAGAAAAGAACAAAATATTATCAAAAAAGTTTAGATGTGCAAAGTAGAACCTGGGGAAAACAGACTTGGTGGAAACAAGGGCCATAGAATAAACTATGCAAGGGCAAAGCTATGCTTGGTAAGAATTTGATAGGAATTAGAAAAACTTTTAGATAAATAAAATCATATTTGTAGAACTTACCCAAAAAAGAATAAATCCAGATAAAAATAATTTCAAAAGAATTTTAAAAATTGGAAACATGGAAATCTGTTAAACCCCTGGCTTTTCTCTGAGCTATGACTTTTCCTCAAAGCAAGGCTTTGGCTGCATTCCACAAGTTTTAGTATGTAGCATTTGTTTTATTATTTAAATCAAAATCTTTTCCAAGTCCCATTGTGATTTCTTCTTTGACTCATCTGTTATTTTGACATTATTTCCTAATTTCTAAGCATATGAGGATTTTTTTATGATTACCTTCTTGCTCTTGATTTCTAGAGTAATTACACTGTGATAGAGCATATCCTCTATGTGATTTCAACCCTTCCATATTGAGACTTACTTTATGACCTGCATGTGGTCAATATTGGTTTCATATATGCACTTGAAAAAAAAATGTGAAGTCATTGGGTACAGTATTTTAGATTCTATATATGTTTATTAAATCAAGTTTACCAATGATGTTCAAAACTGAAAGGCCCTTATTGATTTTGTTGTCTATATGTCTGTTAATCATTGAGTGGCATTTTTTTAAATCACATCCATCATTGTGGATTTGTCTATTTCCTTTTTTAATACTGTCAATGTTTGCTTTCTATATTTTGAGTCTATGTTACTAGATGCATATGAATTTATCATTTTAATACTTTCTATTTAATCAACCTTTTGATCATCATGAGATGACCCTCTTTATCTCTCTCTCGTAGTATTTTTCCATTAAAGTCCACTTTGTCATTGATATATCTCCATCAGCTACACTGGCTTTCTTTTCATTAGAGTTTCATAATATTTCTTTTCACTTTTTCTATCAATCTTTCTTAAAATTTAGATATATCCCTTGTTGACACTATTATGGCTTTTTACAAAACCCAGTCTGGCAATATTTGTCTTTGGGTCCATTTATGTACAACATAATTGCTGATATATTGGATTTAAATTTATTATCTTGCTCAGTGCCAGTTATACCACTTATGCTATGACGTTTTTCTCTCTCCTCTTGCCCCTGTGAGTTGATAGGTTTTTATTGTTTCATTTTTTCCCTACATGAGCTTAGAAATTTTTCACCCTTTCCCTCTTCTTTTAATGATAATAAGAGCATGCATTCATACCCTAGCAAAATCCAGATACTTATTGAGTCTTTTCTTCCCTTACTATTCTTCTAGAGGTTATTGCAAGAATCACAGCATGCACTTTCAACTTGCCAAACCCAGTATTCCCTGATGAATCTGCCCTCCTCCTTGATGACAGAATAGCCTTAGACAGTGTGACACTATGCAGATTCATATGCCACTGTCAACATCTTCTAAACTTCCCTGTACATTTGAAACCTGAGACGACATTATTAGTATTTTTGTAGAGTCTAAATTCAAATCTGTGCATTAGCTGTGCCTTCTCTACATCTCAGGCCACCCCATGGGATAGTTTTTCTTCTGCTTAAAGAAGGTCCTTTAGTGTTTTCCTTCAGTATGGCTCTGCTGATGACAAAATTCTCTCAGGCATGTGCAAGTGCATGTGTGTGTGTGTGTTTGTGTTTATGTGTGTGTTTGTGTTTGTGTGTGTATGTTTGTGTTTGTGTGTGTGTGCATGTGTGAGAGAGAAAACATATTTTAACCTTCAACCTTGGAAGATATTTTGACTGAGATTTGAGTCTCCATCAGGAATCGCTTTCTTCCAGCACATCGTTCTCCTGTCTTCCGGTTCCTATTGTTCCTATGCAGAAGTGAGCCTTCATAAACCTAAAAATTATACCTTTGTGTAATCTGTCTGTTCTCAGGCTGTTTTAAGATTCTCTTTTCCTTTGACTTATAGCAGGTTTTTTTTTTTAAGTTTTCAATGGATCTTTATTTTATTTATTTATATGTGGTGCTGAGAATCGAACCCAGTGCCTCACACTCTAGAGGAGCTAGGCAAGCGCTTTACCACTGAGCCACAACCCCAGCCCTTACAGCAGTTTTGTGTAGTTTTTCTAGATGTGGATTCATTCTTATCTGCCTTGTTTGGAATTCATCTGGGCTTCTTGAGTCTTTGGCTTGGAAATCTTTCACTTTGGATCTTGGCGTTTTGGAGTGGGAAGCTTCTGAAGGCCTTTGAACAAGGATTGATGTGATTGCATTTGTGATCAACTCTGATGGTGGAATGATAGCCACAACGTGTCGTGTCCTAGGCACCATCCAGACATTTATCCCTTACCATCTTCACACCAGCTCTATAACCTAGAAATTATCATGTCTGTCTTACGGACGAGGGAACAAGGGAGGAGGTGAAGACTCGGAGTGAAATAGCCCAAAGCCACACAGTCGGGAAGGGCAGAGCCAAGACTAGAAGCCATGTTTGTCTGACTCCAGTTACTGAGGTATAGCCATAGCCACGGGTGACTATGGAGACTGAAATTAAATAAAATTTATACTTTAATTCCTCCACAGTTCTATTAAAAATAAATGCAATTTTTTTAAAAAAATTAAATTGCATTTATTTTTAAATAGAATTTTAAATGCAATACCTCCACTGATCAAGAAGGTGTATTTAGGGCTGGGGATATAGCTCTGTTGGCAGAGTGCTTGCCTCACATGCACAAGGCCCTGGGTCCAATCCCCAGCATCCCCCCACCTCTTCAAAAAAGAAGGTGTATTTAAACCCCAGTATGCCCAAAACACGTTACGTGCTCAGTGGCCAGACACTCAGCACAGACCCGGCCACCAGCACCTGGCAGAGAGCCTTCCCAGAGCTGCTCCCAGCCTGGTGACCCCCATGGTACTGCAAAGAACATACTGAAAGGAAATGCACTAGAGGCAGGGAGGCCACTTCTTGCAGGCCAAGGTTCTCGGTACCTGGCCTGAGGCCGGGTGAAAGGCCAGGAGCACAGTAAATCTCTGCTGCCCAAAGGCACTGATGTGCTCTGACTCTGGCAGTGATGTGGGGAACAGCACAGACAGGCTTGGGGACACTGGAAGCGAGAGCTGGAGCGGGGTGGCAGCTGAGGACAGCTCTGGCCTTGGGGCTAAGATGCACATCCGAGGCCGGGAATGGCCTCCGCTTTCACAGCAGCTGAAAATGCCTGCTGAGATAGAACCCAGGCCTGGAAAGAGCGGGCGGTGAAGGAGCTAAGCCCAGAAGGCCAGCTGGCTGCCACGGGGCAGCATCACAGCCCCAGCCCCTCACAGTCCCCGCAGCTCAGAAGGCTCTGAAGGGCTTGTCTGGGGTTTTATTACCTCTGCCCGCCCCCAGCCCCCTGGTGAATGGTTTGCAAAGTGACTTCAGCACAAAATCCTTTCACTCAGCAGTTGCCTCATATCTGAGTAGTGCCAGGGCCCAGGGGCCGCAGGTGCTCAAAAAAGAGATACTTATTGTTCAAAACTGAATAGAGAAGCTGCAGGGTCCCCTGACGGCCAGCAGAGGGCAGCCTTGAACACTCCCAGGCTCCCCAAGTTCAAGGGAGCCGAGGCCAGGGGCCCTGCCAAGCGCCTTCCTTTGCGGGCTACCGTTCTCTGCTAGCCAGGGCTCAGCCAGCCTGGCAAAGCGCATCCACTGGAGAATGTGCTAAAAGTATTCATGACAAATAGTTGTAAGTAAACCCAATAGAGACATTGGTCAAGCCCCCTGTGAGTGTCAGCATGATGCCATGTGGTATGTCCCCAACCCCCTCTTTTTTGTTTTAATATTCTTAGTTGTAGATGGACACAATGCCTTTATTTTATTTATTTATATGTGGTGCTGAGGATCGAACCCAGTGCCTCACACGTGCCAGGCAAGCACTCTTCCACTGAGCCACCACCCCAGCCCCCCAACCCCCTCTTACAAGTCACAACCTCACCTGACGCCCTTGCAGGGCCCCTGACCATCCTTAACCGGCAGTAACCCTGCGAGGCAGTGCTAGGCCACCATCCCCATCTGACAGGTGAGGACACTCAGTCATGGGCCAGTGACGTGGCTTTCCCGAGGTCACGGGGACCATGATGGGATTGGAGCCTGGGGTAGGACAAACAGTGGAGCCAAGGACACAGAGCCCAGTCCTTGTCCTAGTGCTCGCCCGTGACCACTGCCGCGGGCTGTAGCTGTTCCTGCCCCTGGGACCCAGGCCATTAGCCCTCCTGGAGGAGCCTCCCCAGGGTGCGTTAGGGCCACATGAGGAATGAGCCCCAGACATAGGCTTTCGTCATCCTTTCAGGTTGAAGAGAAACTTCAGGAGGATTCCAGAAGGAAATTGCTTCAGCTGCAAGAAATGGGGAACAGAGAGAGCCTCATTAAGGTCAATTTGGAAAGGGCAGTAGGTCAGGTAGGCGTGCTCCAGAGCCCCTTCCTCACCCGCTTCCCAGCGATTTTCTGCACCCAAGTAGCAGGTGAGGGCAAGAGGAAGCTGGTGTGGCCCGATTCCCACAGACCTGGGGACCAGCGGCCTCTGCAGCTGCTCGTCTCAGTGGGTGTGGCTGGAGAGCCGTCTCCTGCGCAAGCTCTCTAGTGTGTGCTGTGACCCAGGACTCCGGCCAAGCAGCCGGTCCTGGCTCCACACCTGTCCAGGCCCCTTGACCCCAGGTATCTCTAGGACTTTCTCCCTGACATTCTGAGTCCTGACATTCACTAGTCTTTCTTCCCTGGGCCCCAGCGGGTGTCCCAGTGTCCATAAGGAGACACTGCTTTTCTTAATAAAGTGAACCCCAAGCGTCCAAAGTCCACGCAGGATGGAGACGGTGCTGGGCAGGGTGGTGAGCAGGCCTGACACGGCCAGGTGGGAGGCACCGTTGCTCCAGTGCGCGGGCCCGAGATGGCCGGGGCCCTCCTGATACACAGGGCACAGATGTGAGGGCCAGACCACAGAGGAGACTCAACCACAGGCTCAGGGAGGGCAAACTGAAAGCCCCCAGAGGGCAGCCCACCCAGGACTGCATACTTCAGCGTCTTGACGGGTCCTCACCTGAGAGCAGCTGCAGGTTCCATGTGTGGTGCTGGTTTTCCACTACTGTGACCAAAATGCCTGGCAAAAATGGCGTAGAGGGAGAAAGACGTATTTTGGCTCATGGTTTCGGAGGATTCAGTCCATGGTTGGCCAGTTCCATGGCTCTGGGCCTGAGGTGAGGCAGAACATCATGGCGGAAGATGTGAGGCAGGAAAGCTGTCAGCTCGTGGCATCCAGGAGGCGGAGAGGGAGGAGGGGCAGGAGGAGACAAGCCCTTCTAGGACACACCCGGGACCCAGGCGCAGGTCCCTCAGCAGTACACTCAGCCATCGATGATCAACCTGTTGAGGAGCTCAGAGCCCTCGTGGCCGCATCGCTTCCCAAAGCCCCTCCTCGCGTGTCCAGAGGTGACATTTCACATCCAAACCCTAATGTGGTGCCTGTTTTGTTTGTTTATATCTGGGAGGGAGGGGCCACCATGTCCCCCATCACATTCCCAGAGGCCCATGAGCTGCCAGTCCTTCCAGGGTCCTCCCCGCCCAACCCAGTGCCCACAGCCCTGCCACCACTATGTCCAGTCTCAACCTGGCAGTGTGCCCAGGGCTTTGTCCCACACACTGACATTCAGAGGGACACACAAGGCGGAGATGCTGACCACTGGGCAAATGCTAAAGCCCTTCCACACATACCCACCTCGGTCACCCTCATTCCTCCTGAAGGCTTCCAGCCTGCCACGGGCTTTGGAGCCTTGCCAACCTGCACACCTGGGCCACCCCACCCCCCTGCCCCGGCACTCCCAGCGCACGCTGGACTTCAGGGTATGACCAGGCCTCTTGGCCAAGGGCCGAAGTTCTCATTTGGGCTCTGGGCAGAGGTCACTCCAACTCCCCCTGCACAGACTCAAGAGAAAGGATGAGCCCAGCGCCTTCCACCCTCTTACCTCTAAGGCCCTGTCCCCTGTCTGACATTCTACCCACCTGCAGACCACTGACTTCAGGACCAAGCCCATGCTTCGGAAGCTTCTGTCCCTCTGCCCTGGGCAGTCCTTCTGTAGGCAGCCCCCCACCCCAGCATTGGGGACCACTGCTCACGGGGCTTGTCCTGAGTAACCAACTCCCTGGGTGAGCTGGGATCCTCCCTTAGTCGTGAAACCAGAGGACAGATTCTGGCAAGAGGACCTCGGGACGTCCTTGGGACCCTCACCCTCTCACCACTTGGTTTCCAGAACTCCTGTGTGCTGTAGACTCCTGTGTCTTGGGACTCCTTGACTTTTTAGTTGGGCTCATGGCCCTCTGGGTCCCTCCAGAGCTCTCATTAGACTCTTTAATAACCGCATTTTTCCAGGGGACCACAAACACAGGCCAAGAGCGGCCATGCAGGTAAATTCCCAGAGGAAGCTGGCCCCTCTGCCTTTGCTTTCTGTTGGATGGACTCCAGGACGCCCTGGACTTGGGTTCTATGGGCTTTAGCAGTGGCACCACCCCACCCACCTTAGCCTGAACACACCAGCAGCTTAGCCTGAAGCAGAGGACCCTAACCTTGACCGGGTCCAAGTTCCCAGCGAACGCCTGCTGAGCCCCCACTCCACGCCAGGGGGACCAGGCTCAAGGGATTCAGCAATGAATGCCACAATCTCCAGGACGCTTATGGCCTATGGTGTTAGCACAAAATGGCAGAAGAGAGCTCATTCCCTCTCCCCAGGCGCCCTTGCTGATTGCACAATTTACTTGGGCTGACAGTCTCAATATTTATTTCACAGTCTGGTGCCAGCTTAGCAATTATAGAAGAGCGCTCCCGGCCCCAGACTTCCCAT
>PVHX01023562.1:0-25502 GCA_004024805.1 Geosciurus inauris
CCCTCGGCTGCCCACCCACCTCGGCAAGCCCCAGCTGGGACTCTAAGCTGCCTTTGGTTCCCTGCCCTGGTGTAAGCAGAGACTCCACCCCGTCCTGCTTGGCCACCGAGGGCTCCCCCATTGGCTGGAAGATAGGCCTGGGGACCTCAGAAATGGGATGAAGACCAGGGACAGGAATGTGCACAGCTGTCCCCCCTCCTTCCATGATGGCCCCTCCCAGCTGAAAGACCACTCCCCGCTGGGGGCTCCGCTGTCTGCCTAAAGCCCGGTTGGCTCACATGGGTCTTCTCTGTTGTCTGTCTCCCGACCACCTGCTCCGCTGGCAGGGACCTGAGCTGTGTCCTCGGTGTCCCCAGACATGGGTGGAGGTCGGGGCTCAGTGAACACGTACTGGATGAAGGACTGAGGGAAGGAAGGAAGGAATAGCCCCAGACGCTGACCCCTCAGCCCGCCTGAGACTTGGGCGAACTCATCTCTAACTCCAGGAGGATTAGTGCTGGAACTAACGTTCCTCTGGAGGCAAAAAAGGAGGAAGAATCAAGGTCAAAATCAAGGTCAGAGACGGGGCACCTGCCTCCACACGAGCAGTGCTGCTCTAGATGTCACCGTTAGGGTCACCAGGCACCCACATGTGCCAGGCACTGTCAGGGACCCTGCTTTCCCTTAACTGACCCACTCGATCCTTACTGGACTCCAGCAGCAACCGTGACTTCCTGACCAGCAACCAGGTAAGCCCGGGGCTAAGCATTTTGCTTTGCTGTGGCCGTCACCCCGCTGTGTGGGCCTGTGGCCGCCCACTGTGGTGGGAAGATGGGGGAGCAAGGCCATTCACTTCACGGAAGGGGCTGGGGTCCCCCTGTACCCTCCATGGACACACCAGTGAACCAGGACTTCCCAGCAGCCCCACCTCTTCAAAGCTGCAACTTGCCATCAGCATCACGGCTGGGGACCAATCCTGGAATACATGGGCCTTTGGGGGACCAGCCACGTCCAAAGTATAAGGATAAATAGATAAAAGAATAAACATAGGGCTGGATGATAAAGATGGGAGCATTTCTCAAAAAGTTTAAAGAGAGAACTAGAGATCCATTTAGGAGGCCCAAGGTCCACCCAGTAGGAATTCCAGAAAGAGGAAGTAGAGAATACCCAAGGAGGAAATCACCAAATAACCCAAGCACGTTCCTGAACTGGAGGCCCCGTCCAGATTGAAGGACTCGTGAGCGTCCGCTGTCTTGAGGGTGAGAAACCATCCTGGTCAGAACACTGTGACAAGAACCTGAGGGTCCCCACAAGCAGAGGGCGTGAGCTGGGAGGGAACTGTGTACGTCAGGGTCCTGCGAGAGACGAGGCCTACAGGTCCTGTAGGTGGACACGTGCAGAGGATTCACAGGGGGATTGGCTCAGGTGATCGTGGTGGCTAGGATGCCCCACGCAGGCCACCTGCAAGCTGGAGACCTGGGTGCCGGGAGGTAGTGTGGCTCAGGTTAAGGGGGGAAGCTGAGGGTGAAGCTCATCTGAGGCTGAAGGTCTGAGAACCTGGCGGCTGCCACTGGGAGTCCTGGGGTCCAACAGCCAGGCAGCCTAGAGCTCAGGCTTGTGAGGACAGGAACAGTGTCCCAGGTCCAGGAAAGAGAGACAGAGCAGATGGCTAAAGCAGGAGGATCGTGAGTTCAAAGCCAGCCTCAGCAACTTAGCCAGGCCCTAAGCAACTCAGTGAGACCCTGTCTTTAAATAAAATATAAAAAGGGCTGGGGGTGTGGCTCAGTGGTTAAGAAGCTCTGGGTTCAATCCTCAGTACCAAAAAACAAAGTTCATGGCCAAGTTATGGTGTGCATGGCTATTAACACACCACAGCGAATTCCACCTTTATGTATATCTATCTACAAAGCACCATTACAGGCGCAGTAACAGAAGGAAGCCCAGTGGCTCTGAGGAAGGGGAGCAGAGCAGGGGTCAGGAGGGAACAGGAAGCCCTGGGGGAAGGGAGCAGACTGTCCCACGCAGGCCGATCCTGTCGGAGGAGCCTCACTGTGACTATGGCTCCAGCGCAGCCCGTGCGGTGGCCACGCCTGTAATCCCAGCACTTAGGGAGGCTGAGGCAGGAGAATGATGAGTTCAAAGCCAGCCTCAGCAACCGAGAGGCGCTAAGCAACTCAGTGAGACCCTGTCTCTACATAAAACACAAAATAGGGCTGGGGATGTGGCTCAGGGCGAGTGCCCCTGAGTTCAATCCCTGGTACCAAAAAATAAGCAAGCTCAGGGGAGCCTACTCCAGCTGGGGACAAGCCAGGCGTGCGTCAGCAGGATGGACAGACAACTGTCCCGTGTGGTAGTGGAACCCTGAAGGAGGGACCAGAGACACACGCAGTGAAGCCAGGAGTGGCAGGGAAGTGCCCAAGAGCTGGAGACCCAGCAAATTCCTGGGATTCCATTTACATGGTGCTCAGGACAGCAGAGCCCACTGGGGTGGTGGCAGTGGGAACAGCGGGGAGCCTGGGGGTCAGCTGGAAAGGGCCACACAGAGCCTTCTGGGGTGGTGGGCTCTCTGTCTTGACCTAGGGGGAAAGTGTCACTACAAGGGTGTGTTCGCTGTTTTAATCATCAAGCTGAGTCCTTGAGGTGTGTGCATCTAGTGTAAGTGAGCCCTCAATAAAAAAGAAAAGACTCTGTGTAATGTTATTTTCATTTAAAAAGTTAGTTATGGCTGGACACAGTGGTGCACGCCTGGAATCTCAGTGACTCAGGAGGCTGAGGCAAGAGGATCCCAATTTGGAGGCCAGCGTTATCAACTTAGTGAGATCCTAAACCACTTATTGAGACCCTGTCTCAAAATAAAGCATAAGAAGGGCTGGGGAGGTAGCTTGGTTGGTTAAGGGCCCCTGGGTCCATCCCTGGTACCAAATAAAGAAAAAAATAAAATACGCGTACAGTTCTCTCCTGTGTCTGTGGGCTCTACATCTCTGGGATTCAACCAGCCTCAGGTGGAAAATATTCAGAAAACAAAAATCTGCAAATACTATGCCATTTTATTTTATTTTTTTTTGTTGTTGTTGTTTTTTTTGGTGCCAGAACCCAGGATCAATCTATGCCATTGTATATAAAACATCCTTGATTTCCACCCCCCTGGGAAGGTTCTGGAACCAGTCCCTGCTGACCCAAGGGATGGGTATATCGTACTCTTTGAAAAGAATAAGAGGACAGTCGTGGGTCAGAGGGTCGGGCTGCCAGAGCCACCGTCCTGGGCAAAGGTGTCCACCGAGCACAGGCTGCTGGTGTGTTTGGTGAAAGACGAAAGCACAGGGATCCAGGCTCTGTGGGTGCAGGGAGGATGGCCCATCCCTGAGGCCCAGTGAGGGCTGCTGGCCACATGGGGACACTCGGGGGGGTAGTGGGGACTGAGGAGCAGGGTGTTTGGGTGTGTCAGGAGGGCCCATCCTCTCCTGTTGTGGCCACTAGGGCCAAGAGACAAGGCGGGGGCAGCAGCTGGAGGCAGGGGGAGCCCTGGATGCTCGGCCATCTGCACAGGGATGGAGCTTTCAGGGCAAAGGCCTGCACAGGGTCAACTGCCTAGGACGTGGGGGGCTTCAGGCCTCTCGTGGCCAAACCTCCCACTTTTGCAGGAGGACGTTTGTGGGAAGAACTCCACGCCGAGGCCCAGGCGGAGGGCGGGAAATCCAGAGAGGAAGGCCAGGCAGGAGCACCCGTCAACCTGGACGCCTGCCGGGGGCAGCGTGGCCGTCACGGGAGCGGACGGAGCAGGGCCTGATGACAGCAGCGCCACCCACCCTCAGGCCCCCTGGGCACCGTGCCCAGAGCCCACAGTACTCTGAGGGCCACCAAAGTGCTTCCATTTCTTTTTAAAAATAGAAGGGAAAAATATCACGTGGCTCTTTTAAATCAAAATGTTTTCACATACGATATTAATATACTCATCTTTTACCAATGCAGTCTTAAAATGTAATTTTTAATTTTTTTTAATGGAAGAAGAGACGCAGAAAGCAAAAGCAACTAAGGTCCAGAAAGTTAAGCGCGGCTTCAAATAACAACTCGAGACAGGACTTGACCCCAGAGTCACTGAATGGAGAATGTGGGTGTGTTTGAGAGAGACAGAGAAAGAGACAGAGGGTCAGAGAGGCGGGGAAGGTTGGTGGGAAGGAGGAAGGCCTGTGTGAATGAACAGGAATCCTGATGGCCCCCTCCTGTGTTGCGTCCCCGCCTGACCTGGCGCCTGTATGTCATCAAACCCTCAGTCAGCTGACAAGAAAAGGCACAGAGAGGTTTGGGAAATTGTCTAAGACGGCACAGCCGTGGGGCATGATTGGAATCCAGGCTGCAGACTCCTGGAACTGCTCCCAACTGTCCTGGGACCTTGTGTCTCAGGGCCCAAGTGCCTCAATGGGACACCTGAGAGCTATGCTGCGTGGGTCCCTGAGGGACTGCGCTAGAAGTAACAGAACCCGGGTGGGGTGCTGGGGAGGCACCGTCGTCCTCCACGCGGACCAACGGCCCCACCTCTCCTCACACCAGGAGTTGCGAGGGGCCGCGGTGAAGGCCTGCCTGTGGGGCCCCTTGTGCCAGAGAGGCCTGCTGACCAGCCGTGGAAGCAGCGAGGCCAGCGGCCCTGTCGGCAGAAGGGACGAGAAGCAGCTGAGGCAGAGAAGCAGGCAGGCGTCTGCTCTCAGCCTGCCCGGGACTCAGTTTCCTCATCTGTGCAATGGGGGCAAATGGGCCAGAGAGGCAGCTGAGTGCTCACCTAGCAGGTGCATGGCCCTGGGTTTCCTCCCCAGCACCACAAAGAAAGAAAAGAAATGAGGGCCAACAACGTCCTGTGTAGGAAAGGGTCTTGCAGGGCACAGGGATTGTTGGCTCCAGAAAGGTCTTGCAACTCCTGAGGGAGGGAGGTGAGAGCTCTGGCTGACTGTCTGAAGAAAGTAGGTGTGATCCCAGCAACTCAGGCAGGAGGCTGAGGCAGGAGGATTGCAAGTTTGAGGCCAGCCTCAATCACTTTAGGAGGCTCCGTCTCAAAATTTAAAAAAATATAAGTAAAAAGGGCTGGGGGTGTGGCTCAGTGGTTAGCAGCCCTGGGTTCAGTCCTTGGTACAAAAAAGGGGGAAAAAAAAAAGCTAGGAAGAGGAAGCAGAGGCTAAGTCGCTAAAAAAAACTCCAGTTTTGTTGGATGTCAAGGGTGACCTTGGAAGGCCCTGGGACTAGGCTTGTCCCCCAGCCCTCTGCCCCCACCCTGGGCTGCCACTGCCCACCTGGTCACAGCCCACGGCTCCCTTTGCAAAGGAACAGAGGACGAAGCAGCAGAAGGGCAAAGAAGAGCAGGCGAGGGGGGTGGGGACTGGGACAGCTGGGGACCAGGACCGCCGACAGCCCTTGGTCAGCAGACTGAAGACCGGGGCACCCTCTCCTCCGGGTGCCTCGCCCTCACCTCCGAGGGTCTGGGCTGGTGGGGACAAGACAGTTAGAGCCAGTCCTCAGCCTGCAGGTGGGCTATGTGGGGAGGTGACAAGGTAACAAATGTCACCGTGGAGCGGGCGGGGCCTCCGAGCCAAGCTGCGCGGCGCCCCGGAGGAGCTGAAGTCCAGGTTTGCCCGACTCCAGGGGATCCCGGGGCCTGCTGGGGCTGCAGGGCTCCCGGGCGCGAGGGCGCAGTCCTGGGTCCCCGCTGCTGTCCTCGGGCCTGAGAGGCACTGAGGGGCGGGGCCGGAGGGCCAGAGAGACAGGAGGGCTGGTGGGGTGGGAGCCACATGGGGAGCCCCCCACCCCAGGCCGCCTCCGCGGTGGCAGGGGGACCCTGGTGGGCATCAGCCCTTGGTTCTGACCCCTGACCGTGGTCAGCAGCAGGACTCCTCCAGGGTGGCCGTGGCAGAGCCACACGGGAGTGACGTGGAGACAAGCATGCGTCTGTGGCCCTTTTGGAGCCTGCGTCATGGTTTTCTGTGGCTACAACTGAGCGCCACACGCTGGCTGGTTCATAAAGAAGAGTGGTTTGGCTCTGGGGACGGGGACGTCCAAGAGCAGGTGCTGGCCTCCAGTCAGCCCCTGGTGAGCTGGAGCAAGCAGGCTAGCTCTGGTCTCTCTTGCTATAAAGCCATTAATGCCACCATAGGGGACCCACCCTTGGGACTCTGTCTAATTAAGCAGCTCCAAGGCCACGCCTCCGGTGGCCCAGCACGTGGATTTGGGGATGAAACCTCCAAGGCAGGAATCCCTGGGAACCGGAGCAGCCCTGCGGCTTGGGCACTGCTTGCTGCAGGGAGCCACCTGGAGGCGTCCTGCCACCGCTGGCCACAGTCGGGGGCAAAGCCAGGGCAGTGGAGGGGGCCCTGTGGAACTGCACTGCCCCGCCCGGGCCCCCCAGGGCCATATTGCCCAAGCAAGGGGAGGCTGGAGAAGGGTCTCTGCTACCACCGGAGGCGAGGCCTGGGCAGGAGGGGAGGCTCTGCCTGGGGGCAGCCTGCCCCGAGCACACCAGCGAGGACGCTGCCTGGGGGTCAGCCTCCTACATCTGACAAGCCTCCTTGGGCTTCTGCCCACACACCTTGGGCCCCCGTGGGGCAGAGAGCCAGGGTCTACACTGGCTGCACTGGGCTGAGATGGCCAAGGCGGGAGAGCATGCCCAGAGCACCCGGGGACCCTGGAGTCTCCAAAGACAGGGGCCAAGCAGAGGGTGAGGCCCAGGAGGCAGGTGGCTTCTCTTGAAAGGAGCTGTAGGCCACACCCAGAGTGCCTCCAAGGACAGGGTGGGGGCCCAGCCTCGGCCCCCCCAGGCCTCGTCTCTGGGGTTGCAGCCTGGGCAGGGCAGCGGGACCTCTTTCCTCCTGCTCAGCAGCTGAGGTTATTTTTTTCTCCTCCGTCGCTGCCGAATTTCCCTTCCCTTTGGATAAATAAGCAGCAGGTTCCAACGTCAACGAAACAGGAGCTCACTGGGCCTCACAAAGTGGCTTTCAGCTGTGGCCGGCGCCTCCCGCCTGCCTGTCCCGGGGCGGCCAGGGCTCCCCAGAGTCCCCCTGCCCTTGGCCTTCACTCTGGCCCAGGCCCCTTCCCAGTAGCAGCACCAGCCTCCCCTGCTCCCGCCTTCCTCCAGCAGAGCTCCTATCTGGCCTTGGCCCTCACACGCAGCTCCCAGCTTGGTGAACATTCTAGAAAGATTCCTCCTAGAACCTTCACTGCTCCCCATGGCCCCAGGGATAAACCCCAACTTTCCCAACGGCCAAACCCTGGCTAGTGCCTCCTCCAGAACACCCTTCCTTCTCTTCCAGTCAGCTCCCACTTGGCTTTGAGATTAGCCCAGGTATCACCTTCTCTGACTCTGGCCCCAGCTGAGAACAGTGGTCAGGATTCTGTCTGTGACACCAGCTGACCACTAGCAGCCAGAGCACAAGAGCTGCCCATTCACCTTGGGTCCCCGACATCCAGCCTGGTGAGTGCTGAGAGCCACACAGGGTAAGTGCTCAGTTGAAACCTGCTATTAAAAATTCACATGAAATCACATTAACATTCCATGTATGTAAAACCAATGCAAAGTCATCTATACTGACAGAGGAGTTCCGCGGTTGCCAGACTACAGGGGAGAGGAGAGAGAGAAATTGGAGGGTGATGAACATACTCATTACTTAAAAAAAAAATCCTAGATCAGACAAGCTGGCACATACCTGTAATCCTTGCTACTCGGGAGGCTGAGGCAGGAGAATTTAAGTTCAAGGCCAGCCTGGGAAATTCAACAAGACCCTGTCTCAAAATAAAAACTAAAGAAGGGCTGGGGACGTGGCTCAGTGGTAGAATGCTTGATTAGCATGTGCAAGGCCCTGGGTTCAGTCCCCAGCACAATAGATAGATAGATAGATAGATAGATAGATAGATAGATAGATAGATAGATAGATAATGTTTTAAAATCCTGGGCTGGGCATATAGCTCAGTGGTAGAGTGCTTACCTAGCATGCATCAGGCCCTAGGCTCAGCCCTCACACACGTTCTGTCACTGTTACTTGCCCTTAAGAAAGAAGCTTTCACTCTGAGTCTCCGTTTCCTCAAGTGAAAAATTAAAATAATGAAGCCTCATGAGGGTTAAATGAGATCCAAATTAATACATAATAAATGTTGGTTATTTTTTCCCTGTTTTAAAAAAATATAATTTATATGGTATTTAATGACAATATGAAACCTGTACCACTTAGAACCAGGAGTGGGGAAGCCTCCATGAAGTATCCATGACCTAGCCAGGCAGCATACCCCTGTAATCCCAGTGGCTCAGGAGGCTGAGGCAGGAGGATCACAAATTTGAGGCCAGCCTCAGCAATTTAGCAAGGCCTCAAGCAACTTGGCGAGATCCTGTCTCTAAATAAAATATAAAAAAGGGCTGGAGATGTGGCTCAGTGGTGAAGCACCCCTTGGTTCAATCCCTGGTACCAAAAAAATTAAAAAATTGAAAAAATCCGTGACCTGAAATAGTTGAAGCTGGGACGAAATGATGAGTATCATGTCTTAAAATTCTCAAGTGTCCAACTATAAAAATGGGACGTAATTTAACCCAGACATAACAAGGGCCTGGCAGATAGTGCGTTCTCAGTCATTGTTAGCTGACATTCAAATCTTTCTCCACACAACACACCTTCTAAGGTAGCACAGAGGAAATGGAGTATTTGGCTGCCATGCCATTCTTCCTCAGACACTTTGTCACAAGAGGTACAGACCACGCTTAGGTGACAAAGTACAGACTTTGGAATCAGGTCAAACTAAATTCATGTCTGACTCTGTTTTTGTGCGCGTGTGCTGGGGATTAAACCCAGGGGTGTTTAACCACTGAGCAACATACCCAGCCATTTTTTATTTTTTATTTTGAGACAGGGTCTTGTGAAGTTGCCGAGGACCTTGCCAAGTGGTTGAGGCTGGCTTTGAACATGCAATCCTCCTGCCTCAGCCTCCTGAGGTACTGGGATTACAAGCATACGCCACTAGGCCCCGGCTTCAAATCTGACTCTGTTTAAACCAGACATGTGATTTTGGCCTACTCACCTGAACATCTTTTAACTTCAGTTTTTCAAACACAAAATGAGAACAGTAACACCTATATCCAGAGACTGGGTGTCAGGATGAAGATGATGTAAGATCACACAGGTGATCTGCCTACTAGGTTGAAGCTTGTTTGTGGGTTGTGGGTTGGAATTCGGAAGGTATTTCCAGGGAGGGGTCTCCTTGCAAGTGATGGTTACAACCCACGTGGTGCAAACCCTAAAGTCTCTTAAATGTTGGCTAGTACTAAGCTCGTTTCATCCTATACTCTAGTATGTATTAGTCATTGACATTTTAACTAGTTAATGACAGTTTAATATGCAATAAGGTATTTGCATTTTAACTGGAAGATATTCTCTGGATCAATTGTGGTGATTTCACAAGTATGTGCGGTTTATCATATAATACCAATAATGTCCTTCAATTGTGCTTTAGAAAAATTCACTTCCCCATGGACCCAGCAATCCAAGTTCTCAGACTCAATGCTGTAGAAATGAAAAGGGCAAACTTTTTCTGTAAAGGGAGCACATATTAGCAGCTCTATGGTCTCTGTCACAATGACTCATCTTTGCCCCTGTAGCTTTGAAACAACCACAGACTAAAGCAACAAGTGTGCCTGTGTTCCAATAAAACTTTATTTACAAAGACAGCCAGTGGTCCTGCTCTGACCTATGGCCCACAGTTTGCACACCCTAAACATACATGCGTATATCCCTGTCACTGTGGGAAATGGATCGTGTCAGGAACAACCTAAATGTCTGTCCATAGGGAGTAGCCGAATAACTTATAACAAATCCACACAGTGGAAACCAAAGTAGTTATTAAAAACACGAGTCGGCTGGGCGGGTGTCTCACGCCTGCAATCCCAGCAGTTCAGGAGGCTGAGGCAGGAGGATCACGAATTCAAAGCCAGCCAGACCCTGTCTCTAAATAAAAAAGGACTGGGGATGTGGCTCAGTGTTAAGCACCCCTGGGTTCAATCTCTGGCACCAAAAAGAAAAGAGTTATATCCTTCTGTGCTTGTGTGTTGACAGAGAGTGGCCTACAAGACAGGGTTTTCTTTTTTCCTTTTTTTTTTAGGGGGTGGTGTTCCAGGGATTGAACCCAGGGCACTCGACCACTGAGCCACATCCCTAGCCCCATTTTATATTTTATCTAGAGACAGAGTCGCACTGAGTTGCTTCGCTTCTTGCTTTTGCTGAGGCTGGCTTTGAATTCACCATCCTCCTGCCTCAGCCTCCCGAGCTGCTGGGATGACAGGCGTGGCCACCGCACTCAGCTCCACTGTTTGATTTCTTCAATCATCTCTAGTGTTGAGATGCTTGTGGAAATTGCCAAAGCCCTAATGAGGAATGTTTCTTTCAAAATATTTCTTTAGTAAGAATGGAAGGAATACTCTAGTCCAGTCCTTGACATCCCCATAAAGAGAAACTGAGTTAGAACTCAGAACCCAAGCTGCAGGAGGTCGGAGTAATCCCTGGGTCCGTCCCACACAGGGACCCCACCCAGCCCTGTGCACCTGGGCACATGGCATATAGGAGTAACCAGGCCCCTGCGTGTGCCTTGTGTGTGCAACCTGTGTGCCAGGCCTCTCTACAGGACACCTTCAGGTTCCTAACCCGCCTCTGCCCCAGGGCACAGGTGAGTCGGTACCTGCTGGGTCTTCTACAGCCTCTCCTGAGGGCCGACTCAGGCACTGGAAGAGACACAGGATAGTCCTGCGCCCTGCTTACTCACAAGGACACCTCTGTCCCCAGGGTCCAACCTCATCCCCCTGGTATCCAGCGTCCTCTAGAGGGATCTGTGGTCCCCTTCTCGCTCCCACTCTGTGCACTTCATGGTGTAGGGGATGGAACCCGGGCCTTGGGCGTGCTAGGCCAGTGCTCTGCCAGTGGGCTGCGCCCCAGAGGACATTTATAGGTGCCTACCCCAGGCTGGGTGCCAAGACGAGAGCGGCACAGCCCCGTCTTGTATCTCCAGAAGCTCCGAGGCTCATGGGGGACAGGCACAGGTGTCACATGCTGGCTGCAAGGTGCCAGGCCAACTGGGCGAGGGCAGGGTCAGTCCTGGAGGAGGCGCTGTCAGGGCAGAGGGAGAGGCTTACCCTGGAGGGAGGGGCGAGGGTCCAGTGGGGAGGGAATGGTGGCCCAAGTCCAGGAGGGTGTGAGAAGAGGGTCTCCAGGGGGGCCAGGGCTGGAGGATGCCCCTTCCCCAGCCAAGGCCCCCAGGAAGAGTGGCACTCCCCAAGGAGGAGGAGCTGGGCAGACTCCATTCCACCTCACCCAGCTCAGGCCCCTCTGCCCAGCCCAGCAGGTGTGGGGATGGGCACTGGCTGGGATGGGCATTGATGGTGACCTCCCTCTCCCGGCCCCAGTCCTCCTCATAGTCTCCCTTTCAGTGAGGGCCTCGGGGATTGTTCTGCTTTTGTAAAGAGGGAGATCGAGTGACAAAGCCCAGTGGGTGGGCAAGCGGCCCGAGAGGCCTCTTCTCTCCGGGCAGCATCTGCATGGGGGCGGGGCTGTCCCACCCCCCACCTCTGGCTTCCCAGGAGCTGGCTGTTGCCATGGAGACGGGCCTGGCATCCCACAGCCCCTGGGGCGCCCTTCCCACCGTGGCTGCCAGAGGAAGGGCCCCCAACTCCTCTTCACCTTGGAGGGGTTAGGGTGCACAGCATGTGGCTGGCAGGCCCTCACAGCAGAGTCCCCAGCAGCCTGAGCCTCTCAGTCCAGCTGCCAGCAGGGGGCCAGTTCCAGAGCCTCCCACAAAGACACTGTGACAGTGGACGGGGCCGGGGTTCAAGGAGCAGAGCGGAACCTATCACCCCACTATCATCCCGTCTCCATGCCTCTTTGGGCCAGTGAGAGGGAAAGAGGTTCCCAGGGTCCCTGCACAGCCCCCGGTCTCACAGCTGAGCCAGGGGGTGGGTGGAGGACTCACGGGGCGCTGGGACAAGGGGGGTGGGTGAGGACCCTGGACCCAGGGTGGAGTCTGCAGGCCTGTCCAGAAGAGATGGGGTCCCCTGGGAGGTGCTGCTGGAGTCTGGTGTGCAAGAGAACAGCAGCCGGCAAGGGCCGCCAGGGCTGGCAAGTGCCCCCCGTGAAGGCCTGGCGCAGGGTGCAGCGTGAAGCGAGGTGGGAAAGGGGCTTCCATGGGAGGGCTTCTGACACCATCCCAGGAGTGTGAGATCTCCCCGGGCCACGGGAGCTGGGGCTGACATCTAGGGAACCTCTGTTGTCCCCATCAGGTGGTCAAGGCGGGGCCCTTTCTCTCCAGAGGGAACCATGCTCCGTCCCTCCCTCCTGGGAAGTTCAGGATCTTGTATCAGAGCTCTCACCGCTTGGCCATCTCCAGGGGTGCCGGATCTCCCTTGTCCTCTGGGAGAGCCAGGGGCTGGGTGTGTGCCAGTGACAGCAGATGCCTTCCTTTGTCCCTTTCAGGCTCCGGCAAGGAAGCTGAGCACTCTTGACAGGCGTGTGGGAAACGCCAGCCTGCCTTCTCAGATCGTTGAGGCTGCTGTCCTGACCCCTTCCTGAGCACCCCCCACGCCAGACTCCGCAGCCGGCAGGCTTTGGCTGACCGGAGCTGGGTGGGCAGGTGGCCTTCTCCTGGCGGTGGACACTGGAAGCCTTGTGCAGGGGAAGAGCCTGATCACCAACCCAGGCCCTTAGGAGCTACATAACCCTGAGTTAAAACTTTGAGTTTTCTGAACTTCGTTTCCTATCTGCAAAATGGGTACAGGATTCTTTGTAAGACTGTATTAAAAAGGGAGTTGTAAAGTGCGTGGCTCACAGAAGGCTCCTGATCAGTTTCCTACCCTTCCTGCCTCCCTAGGTCACACAGTCATCCACTCTTTAAGCATCCCCGAGCAGCTAGTAAGTAGGGTGTCTGGCCCTGGACTGAAACCTCATATAGAATATTTATTTATTTATTTATTTATTGGTACTGAGGATTGAACTCAGGGGCACTCGACCACTGGGCTACATCCCCAGCCCTATTTTGTGTAGAGACAAGGTCTCACTGAGTTGCTTAGCGCCTCATTGTTGCTGAGACTGGCTTTGAACTTGTGATCCCTCCTGCATCAGCCTCCTGAGCCGCTGGGATTACAGGTGTGTGGCACCGCACCAGCCTCATGTAGAATCTTGTTTTGTTGTTGTTGTTTTGTTGCTTGTTTTGGTACTGGGGATTGACTCTAGGGGTGCTCTTCCACTGAGCTATATCCCCACTCCTTTTTAATTTTATTTTGAGATAGAGTCTCACTGAGTTTCTCAGAATGGCCTTGAACTTAAGATCTTCCTGCCTCAGCCTCCAGAATTGCTGGGATTATAGGACCCAACTCGCATATGCAATCTTAAGTCTGAATCTCCCAGGTATTTGTAGGCCAAGGGGGTGGGAACAGTCTAAGGGGTCCCAGAGCAGAGTGCCTTGGCGGGTGGCACTTGGATTTTACCTGTCAAGCTATCTAGGAACTATAGCAGTTTCTAAGCAGGTCCCAGAAGTCTCTAGGGGACACTTTAGAGAGAGGTGATAGAGTGGTAATGCTCCTCTAGAAGGGAGAATGGCCTGGTGAGGTAAGAAGTCATCCAGAGTCAGACAGTTACCAACAGAACTCGGTAACTCTATGCCCTTGCCTTTGTTACGCTTCTCAGCCTCAGTCTCCTCATCTGAGAAATGGGGATCGTGCGGCATTCTTGGAAGGCTTCGCAGATGGCACGAGGTCACGCTTGCCGCAAGATCCCTCAGCAGAGGTGCACAGAGTAGGATCATCTGTCCTCTTTACAGAAAAGGAGACTGAGACACATAAACCAGTAAAGAGGCAGAGGCTGCCCCTGGACAGTCCCTGAGTAGGACGTGGAGGGAGGTCTTAGACAAGTTCTCCCCACCTGGGAGAACGACCCCCACGCCGGGGGTGTCGGCAATGGGAACTTCGCACAGACGGTTCCGTCGCGGGGGGCGTTTGGGCCGCTAGGGTAGGGGAAGAGCCTAGCGGAAAAGGAAGGGCGAGCCGGCAGAAGACGTCGCCCACAGCTCGGGTCTCCCGAGGACGCCCCAGGGTGGCTGGAAGACGCGGCGCCTTTAAAGCCTGGAGGGGGCGTGCCCGGCGCGCGGGCCCCGCCCCTGGGCGTGTCCAGCCGGGCCCCGCCCCGGGCTTGTAGCCGCGGCCCGGGGGAGAACGCGCCGGCTCTGGCTCCGCGGCTCCACGGGCAGCGGCAGCGGCGGCGGCGGCTCGGCGGGCTCGGCGGCTCCTGTCCTTCGGGCGGTTGCCCGAGCGCTGCCCGGCGGCGCCCGGACACACGTGGGCGGCTGGGCTATGGCCGGCACCCCGCGACGTGGCGGGCAGGCACGGGGGCGCGGGACGGCACGGCCCGAGTGAGCCGGGGCCGCGCTCGCGCTCTCGGCCCGGGCCGCCCGGGATGGCCGTGCCGCCGCTCGGCCGGGCGCTGCTGCTGTGGCAGCTGCTGGCGGCGGGCGGCGCGGCGCTGGAGATCGGCCGCTTCGACCCGGAGCGCGGGCGCGGGCCGGCGCCGTGCCAGCTGGTGGAGATCCCCATGTGCCGCGGCATCGGCTACAACCTGACCCGCATGCCCAACATGCTGGGCCACACGTCGCAGGGCGAGGCGGCCGCCGAGCTGGCCGAGTTCGCGCCGCTGGTGCAGTACGGCTGCCACAGCCACCTGCGCTTCTTCCTGTGCTCGCTCTACGCGCCCATGTGCACCGACCAGGTCTCGACGCCCATCCCCGCCTGCCGGCCCATGTGCGAGCAGGCGCGCCTGCGCTGCGCGCCCATCATGGAGCAGTTCAACTTCGGCTGGCCCGACTCGCTCGACTGCGCCCGGCTGCCCACGCGCAACGACCCGCACGCGCTCTGCATGGAGGCGCCCGAGAACGCCACGGCCGGCCCTGCCGAGCCCCACAAGGGCCTGGGGATGCTGCCCGTGGCGCCGCGGCCCGCCCGGCCCCCTGGCGACGCAGCGCCGGGCCCGGACGCAGGAGGCACCTGCGAGAACCCAGAGAAGTTCCAGTACGTGGAGAAGAGCCGCTCGTGCGCGCCGCGCTGCGGGCCTGGCGTCGAGGTGTTCTGGTCGCGGCGCGACAAGGACTTCGCGCTGGTTTGGATGGCCGTGTGGTCGGCGCTGTGCTTCTTCTCCACGGCCTTCACCGTGCTCACCTTCCTGCTGGAGCCTCACCGCTTCCAGTACCCGGAGCGCCCCATCATCTTCCTCTCCATGTGCTACAACGTCTACTCTCTGGCCTTCCTCATCCGCACGGTGGCCGGCGCGCAGAGCGTGTCCTGCGACCAGGAGGCCGGCGCACTCTATGTGATCCAGGAGGGCCTGGAGAACACGGGCTGCACCCTGGTCTTCCTGCTGCTCTACTACTTCGGAATGGCCAGCTCGCTGTGGTGGGTGGTGCTCACGCTCACCTGGTTCCTGGCAGCTGGCAAGAAATGGGGCCACGAAGCCATTGAGGCCCATGGCAGCTACTTCCACATGGCTGCCTGGGGCCTGCCGGCCCTCAAGACCATCGTTGTCCTCACGCTGCGCAAGGTGGCTGGGGATGAGCTGACCGGGCTCTGCTACGTGGCCGGCATGGACGCAGGCGCCCTCACGGGCTTCGTGCTGGTGCCCCTGTCCTGCTACCTGGTGCTAGGCACCAGCTTCCTCCTGACCGGCTTTGTGGCCCTCTTCCACATTCGCAAGATCATGAAGACCGGCGGCACCAACACCGAGAAGCTGGAGAAGCTCATGGTCAAGATAGGGGTCTTCTCCATCCTCTACACGGTGCCAGCCACCTGCGTCATTGTCTGCTATGTCTATGAACGCCTCAACATGGACTTCTGGCGCCTTAGGGCCACAGAGCAGCCATGCACGGCAGCCGCTGTACCCGGAGGCCGGAGGGACTGCTCCTTGCCAGAGGGCTCAGTGCCCACTGTGGCTGTCTTTATGCTCAAAATCTTCATGTCCCTGGTGGTAGGCATCACCAGTGGTGTGTGGGTATGGAGCTCCAAGACTTTCCAGACCTGGCAGAGCCTGTGCCACCGCAAGATGGCAGCTGGCCGGGCCCGGGCCAAGGCCTGTCGGGCCCCTGGGGGCTATGGCCGTGGCAGCCACTGCCACTATAAGGCCCCCACCGTGGTCTTGCACATGACTAAGACAGACCCTTCTCTGGAGAACCCCACACACCTCTAGGGACACAGGCCTGGCTCTGGATGGCGGCTGCCCCCTCTTTGCTCTCCCCTCCCCCCAAGAGACAGCTGACTAGCAGCTGCCCAGCTGTCAAGGTCAAGCAAGTGAGTGCCAGGGGGCCGAGGACCAGGATGGGGACCCAGTGAGACTCACACCCTTATCCCTGGCTGTGCACAGGGGGTAGGCCTGGTTGAGTCCCCAGAGGGTCCGAGGAGATGAGGGGGCAGGAGAGGGCATGGTTCAGCAGGGAGCTTATTTAATGATGTAATTTATTGTTGAGTTTCTCTGGAAGCTGTGACTGGAATAAACCCCCGTGTGGCACTGCTGAGTCCTCTCTGGGCTGGGAGGGGAAGGCAGGAGGAGGAGGGCCCTGCAGGACTCCCCACAGTGGAGCTGGCGGGGCTGGCGGGCTCATCTCCTGGTCCCATTCTCTGGCTCCCCACCAATCAAGAGTAAGTTCCCCTATGGGACAGCTGTATTTTGCAGGAGACAGAGAGAGAGAGAGTGTGCGTGTGCGCCTGCGCGCACAAGCCTTTCTGGGCCCATGAAGTGGGACTGGATGCCTGCCAGGGTCCTCAGGGAATCCCGGGGGATGCCATGGCGCCCTCTGGCTCTGGGGCATCTAGCCTGCCCTGGGCTGTGGTTGTCTTCCCTTTCTCACTTGGTGTTCCTCGTTTGCGTAGAAGATGAGGGTGTCAGCCTTTTCCAGCTTGTCTCAGGGGTCCCCTTCCTGGGGCTGGAAGATGACCATCCTCATTGCCCCTGAGGGTTACTGGCCTGTTCAACTCCTTCCTTGGGGTGCTGGTCAAGGTATCCCCATGCCACCCCCTTGTCTCTGGGAGGAGGGGAACACGGGGCCAGTTTGGCAGTGTCTTCCTGGTAGTGTAGACATGGGCCTAGAGACAGGAGCCCTTGAGCCCAGAGACTGGAGCAGGTTCAGGAAGGGGTGTGCAGCGCCACGGGTGGCTTGCACACTCATTGGGAGGTGGGGAAAGCACCATGTGCGTGCTGGGGCAGCTCAGGGCCCTGGGACCTGCCTCCGCTGTCCCCTGTGATGTTGCTGTGTAGGCCACCCAAGAGAGCGGTCAGCTCCGGGTCAGATACCAGAGCCCCGTCTTGGCCTGAGACCCTGACTCCAGCCAGGTGAAGGTCTTGGTCACTGTCCTGGGGCAGGTACTACACAGAGCCAGCATTCAGTGTCCATGTCAGGAGACCCCCCAGGGCCCAGGCTGGGCAAGTGCCCATGCCCATGTCCCACTGCTTCGTGTCAGTAGGAGGGCAGAGCCCCCGTGGCAGGACCTCTCAGGCCTGAGCTTTGCCCAGCACCAGCCACCAGTGCACAGGGACAAGAAAGAAGTCTGATGAGAATCACGCAGGTTAGGTCAAGGTCCCAGGCAGGTCCATCCATCATGGGTTGAGTTGGGGTCAAGCTCATCCCTCAGCACAAGAGTCCCCAGGGCGTGTACAGGAATGTGCTTGTCCTTCCCTTCATGCAGCACACAGTAAGTCTGTGCCTTTGACCAACAATGCCAAGTGACCTTAATCCCTTCTAACGGCCCCCATGCGGGTCTTTGGGTGAGAAGCAGAAAGAGCTTCCAGAGGTAATGAGCCTGTGTCGGGAGATGGCCATGGCCACGCAGTGGGCACCCGGGCAGTTTGCAGCAAGCATGGGGTGCTGAGGGTGTGCCCTCGGGGAGGGGCTGCTGGAGCAGGAGAGGGTTTGCAGCAGAGTGGGAGCTGAGCATGGAAAGGGCACCAGAGCACCTTCTCCTTGCCAGGCAGGGGACAGGAGTGGGGCTGGCCCTGGCTGTGTCCACTCAGCAGAAACAAGCCTGGCACTGGCTCCCAGACACTGTAGGGGTGGAGTTGGGGAACACAGGGGATGGCAATGCAGTCAGGAGGGCAGGTTTGGGGCTAGGATGGTTCACATTGGCCAGGGCTTGAAAGGAGGCACACCATGCCAGCTAAGGCCTCAGCCCTGGCCGTGCCTGTGGAAGAGTCCTGGGCCCTGAGGGGGGAAGGAAGCAGGGGTGCTCAGGGCTTGGACGGAGCCTTCCCCCGGGCTCCGTGTCCTGCTTCACTGGTTCAAAACCAAGGCCGTGCAGTCTGAGGCCGTACTGGAGTTAACCCAAGTCTGTGATCTCTACTCCATGGATTTGATCTGGTCCAGCGCAGGGAACTGCAGTGGATAACTTAGGTGAAGTCCAGAGAAACGGCAAAGTGGGCGAGGGAGAAACACCCCTCCCACAGCCGGATCTCCCCCAGCCCCCAAAAAGAACATTTCAGAACCAGGCAAAAATACCCCAGAAACCAGTACCTGCTGTCACCAGTACCACAGGCCCTGGTCCCTTTGTTCCCCTTCATGTTCAGAATGCAGTCTTACACATCTGCAAGCTGTGCCTGGGGTCTGCACTTGTACATGGCGGGGCCTCGGTAAGTCTCAGCCCTGAGTTCAGTCTGAGATCTCGGGGCCAGCAGCTGTGTTCTCTCCAAGTTGGCTCCTGGGCTGGGCCAGTCCAGTGTGAAGAGGCCTGAAGGCCCAGGGCAAAGTGAGGACGCAGGGTCAGGACCCTCTCTTCCTGCCTGGCTCACTCAACACTGCTAGAAAACACCCTGGCCCCTACCAAGCTGGAGGAAGCCCCCACTGAGGAGCTGTGGCAGAATCTAGGGGCCTCCTCCCCAGACAGGGTCTGAAGACGAGGGGTGATCTCCAATGACTCCCAGAAGTGGAGGTTCAGACTTTGTCCTCGGCAATGAAGTTCTCACATCCTCATTTGCACAAGTCCACTCGTGTGAAGTGGCTTCCCTCAACAACACTGTCTCAGGGAAGGAGCAGATGGAAGGTGCTGGGAGGCTGAGCAGGGCCAGGCTGCAGACCTGGGGTGCTCAAAGTGTGGGCCTAGGGACCTGCCCAAGAACAGGACTTCACAGACGGGGCTGGGAGCACCGAGTGCTGCTCAGCACGTGGAGGGGGTTTGGCGGCAGCAGAGCCCTCTTCTCCAGAACTGGAGGGGATGAGCCAGAGGACTCCAAACTGCCAGGGGGCCAAGTCTGCCTCCACACCAGAGGGGACAGGCATCAGAGCACAGAAGCCCATGTCCTCAAGGCTCTGAGTCCAGGGGCAGAGCCTGCACCTGGGACTGCTGCCTTCCGCACTCTTCCAGGCTGACGTCTGACCTTTTGCTGTGCCCGGGTCGGTGGTCGAGAACTGACGGTCCCACTCCTCAGTGAGCAGCACCGTGGCAGTGGCTCACAAGATCTCTACTCCACAGGCAAGGTGCCGCGCCACAGCGGCCTGCACAAGCCACCCACCCACTCTGAAGTGGGCACGAGGGCACAAACAAAACGCAGCGGCCAGTGGGGAACCACTGCAGCTGGGCACATGCAATTCATTCCGCTTTTCATTCTGTGGGTGTTTGAATTATTTTCCTTGAAAAAAAAGAATGTTTTAAAATATTAGGAGTTTCCCCCAAATTAAAGGAACAAAGACCTACAGTTAAGCCTTAAAAATACTTTGCCCCAATTCCAGATGAGATTCAGGGAATCAGAGGCCAGGCCCTGCCTGCGCAGGTGCACCAGGAATGTCTCCTGGAAAGGCAGCAAGGCCACGGACAGGCCCCCCGGAACCAAGCAAGGCTGTGCTGGCCTGCCATAGGAAGCCTTCACACAGAGCAGGCCAGGTCACCCAGAAAGTGGTTCCCAGAGGTAGACTCCCTGCCACCACGGCAAGAGCACAAAGAAAGAGCCACCAGAATTGTGTCTTCTTTATAAACACAAGTACATAATATTTATTTGAAATTCCAATTTATTACAAGTTCACCCTTTAATGGGGCCCTTCCTCCTTAAAGACAATTTAAAAAACAACCAACAATTCAGATGTCACTGCAGTGGGAACACGGAATTCTCACTATAACAAGGACAGACTGGATCTAGGATAAGCAGCAGGGCAAGTTGGTGGCTGGGCTTGTCCTGGTGTGAAGTCAGCGCTCACTCCAAGCCTGTTAGAAGGGGCAGTAACCCACCAGCCACTGGAGCCGAGGCCCAGAACCCCTGGGCAGGGAGGAGGGAGGAGCTGGGGCCACGCCTGGGAGTGTCAGGTCAGGAGGCTTACTCTCAGTCCTAGGAGGGGCAAGCCCCTTGGTGGGCTTCTTTAAATAGACACACAAGAGCTGAGACGCTCACATGTTCCAAATTCAAAGTTGATGGGATAGAAAAATCAAACCCTGTCTTACACTTTTATCAAAATCTGTCATAAAAGGGAAAGAAGACTACAAACTTTTGCCTAAATATAACGACTAGGCTAGCCTGGCTGTGGAAGTGCTCCCAGAGCTGCTCGCGCCCTCCACCCCCCAACACTGCCCACTGCCACATGCAGTTTGCAGTAGCTCCGAGTCGAGCCAGGATGGGCACAGGAAGAGGCAGATGTGGACGAGGAGGCAAAGAGCGCCACCATGGTAGGCAGAGGGGTCCCCTGACCACCACCAGATGCCACTGGACCAGTCTCCAACCCAGCTCCTCTGCAGAAGAGCAGGCGGGTGAGGGAGATGGGGGCGTAAAGCAGACACGTCATATAAACTGTACTGTACATGTGCCAAAGCGAGATGACAGATATTTTACAAGATGTTCTTTATACAATTATCACTGCTGAAACAAGCAACTTTTAATAACTAGAAAAGTCAATTAAAAAAACAAACAAACAAATATTTCAATTCTTCCTGCTCTTCTGCTCCCTAAGAGCTTGTCTGGTATGTGGGTGGGCTGGGCTCCAACACCCCTCTGGCCAGATCCATCAAAGTAAAGGTTATACGCATGATTATGAGCAGGACTCCAGTGAAGTGCCTTCGTGTTTTGTTTTGTTTTGTTGAGGCAGTGGGGCAGGGAGGTGGGAGAAGGCTATCACAAAGAAGGGGCGGGGTGTTCAGGAATGGCTCCAGAAAATGTCCCTTTACTCTACTAAGATCAACTCAAAAGACCACAACTGTCTCCTGATGCTGGTGAATACAGAGTTCTGTATGGCACTCACTGATATACCGTCACCTGAGAGGGAGGAGGAGGAAGAGACAGAGTACAGGCTGGAAGAAACAAGACTGTGTATAAATATAGATTAAACAAAACCAAACAAAAACAACACATCCTCCCCAATTAGCCTGATTATTCTCGATCCTGCTAAGTAATGCCGAAACCCCTCACTGGAGACCAGAGGGGCCTGGCATTGTTGCCAAGGTGGGAGGGACCTCAGGAAGGAAGGAAGGGAGAAAAGCAACTGGGCTCACAGGAGAAGCAGTACCCCGGGCCGCCTCCTGGAAACGCTCAGAAAGCAGGGCTGAGACCCTCTCGCACCCAGAACTTCTGACAGAAACCACCTACCTGATAGTAGGCTCCCCAAGAACTTTGCTTGAATAGGCCCGGGGGGAGTCTGAGAACAGCACAAGCGTGGGTGACAGGGTTTCTGGACTGCCGCGAGTGCTCTCCTTTCTAGCTCTCCTCCATCCTCCTCTCCTGCCTCCCACTCCCCCTGCTATCTCCCACTATCCCCTACCTCAGCTCCCTTGCCAGGGCCCCGCCTCTCTATTTCTTCTGCCTTCGTCCCCTGGGCTGTCCAACAGGCTCTGGGTCACTGTCCCCTTCATCGTCGGCAAGCCGATCAGGAAACTTCTTGCGTTTCCTGCGGATGTACGGGTGTCCAGGGAGGTGTTTATGCAGCAGCGCCACCAGACACTGTTCCGTCTTCACCGTGCAGCTGAGCACATGGCTGCCCCGGCAGTTGTAAAGCTCAGCATTGGTAAACACCTGCTTCATGTCAGTAAGAAACTCCTGCACAGAGCGGTAGCTCCCGCAGGAACATTTGTTCTGTATTGTCTGGAAGTCCATGGGGTGGGTGATCACGTCATAGTAGTCCTCAGCCTCGTCTCTGGTCACAGGCTCCCTGTGGAGAAGAACCCAAAGGAACCTTGAATGCAACTGAGAGAAGCCTGGGTGTCAGATAACCAGGCCCAGAATGGCCATGCCTGCTCGGAGCAGCCACCTGGAGGACAGAGAAGGTGTGGTCACCTTGTAAGAGCTGCCACTAACCACTTGGAAAAGCTATTCCCCTGCCACTGAGACATCCTGAAAGGAAAGGGATCAGGGAGTCCCTAGGGGCTCAGCTGAGTCCTCCCTCAGCCAGCTGCCATCTTTCACTATCCCCAGACCCCACCAGACTGCCCTGGCCCGCCCACCTGAGGGCAGAGCTCACCTGAAAGGCCAGCTGAAGCGGTACTTCACAATCTTGTGGAGGATCTCCTCGCACTTCTGCAGCTCCAGGCTTTGCCTCCGGGAGCTGCGCTTGGTCTGAAGTACCTAATGCCAAAGAGAGAAGGATGTCTATTATAGGCCCAAGGGTAGAGCAGCAGGCATGGAGAAAACGTGCACGTCTACTCTAAAGAGAAGAAAGAAAGAAAAGAAAAACGGAGTTCAACCACTTTCTTGGAGTAGAGACATCAAAATCATTTGACATTCAAGTTGGGCAACACCCTCGGCCCAGGAGGCAGGCATCTTCTATCCATCCACTCGCCTGCTCCTGGTGGACAGCGATCAAAGCAGCAGAGGGCAGGCAGCAGTTGCTGCATTAACAGCAGGACTGTTAGAGGTCGGCTGGAGAGGGCCACTGTCAACAGGATACTAGCACTGACAGCAGATGGACCTGGGATTATGGTGAAACCAAGGATGGGTAAACAAGCAACTGCAGAAAGCCAGGCGGGTCACTGGACCTCCAGCAGCCAATTCTGTGGAGGTAGGGTGTCTCTGGGAAGGAAAACAAGAGGCCCAATTCCCTTGCAGGGCTCTTCCACTGAGAGCACTGTGAGAGGAGGTGGCTGAGGACAGAAGAGGTAGGATCTCTTCCAGCAGGACGCGCAGCTGTAGAAGCCACTGCCCTGAAGGAGCTAGGGCTGGGCACACAGGAGGATCTTTAATGTCCTTTGATCTCTAGAATGGCTTGCTTTATGTCCCCAACCCTGAGATGATCTGTCAAAACAAGCATGTTTTCAAGAGCTTTTTGTTCTTCAAAGCTCAAGTGAGAGCTGAAACAAAACTACTAAAATTACATTGGCTGAGGAGCAGAGGGGAGGGTAATGTCCCTCCCCTAACAACTGTCGGCAAAAGACCCAACAGTGAGCGAGGCTCCAACATTGCTGACATTCCCGCAGGGAGATCTAGCCCCTCTGGGCCCACCAGAGACACATGGCTACTATTTTAAAATCCTTAACAAGCTGCAGGCTGCTCACTAACTAGAGGACCATGCTGCAAGCTATGGCGAGGGATGCCAGAAAGACCTGTTCTGGGAGGGCTGCCCAGAGGCCCACCCATGGGCCCACCCACCTGCCTCCTCAGACCCCAGGCTCAGGAGGAGGGAGGGGCAGCGAGGCGCCCCCTGCTGCCTGGTGAATTCCTAATGGGGGTGGCAGGCAAACTGGAGAGAAGGTAGGTGAAAAACACTTCTTACCAGCTCGTCCACCTCAGCATCATCCACAGGGGGTGCCTTTGGCCGCGACCTCCTGGCAGGATGTGGCCTTTTACTTGGCCGCCGGCCTGGCCGTGCTGCAGGGGGGACGATGCCCTGCTTACCCCGGATGGTCTTCCGGGGTCGCACTGAAATAAAAATAAAGAATTTAGAGCAACAGCAGAGGACAGAGCACGGATGGGGCAGGGAGGACAAAGCCACCACGCAGCACAGCATGGCTTCCCTCCGCTGCAGGGCACTGTTATTCTTCTCTCCAACAGGACACTGAGAAGTAGCAGCAAGAGTAGCCGGACCACGCAGGCACCTCTTCAATGGTCCGAACCCTGCTCAGTAACTCCTGGGAAGGAGGCCTTGACGGATTCGACTGCGCAGTGACTCAGGAGGAAAAGTCCTGGTCTTCCAAGGCCCGAGCTCAGCCTGAGAGTCATGTGCTTATGTGTGAGACGGGTCTCACCACAAAACTGCCCCGCCTCAAATCCCCAGGCTTGTCCTACACTCACCATCCCACCTTCTCAGAGAAAAGCGGACACACATGAAGGGCCACGAGCCTTCCTTTCTGAATCCAGTCCAGGGCCCTAGTCCTGTTCTGCTGCACTTCTACAACCACACACAGTGGGCTGCCTAAGGGTCTGCCCGGCACCCCCAAGAGAGAAGGAGCAGGAAGGCAGCCAGGCTGTGAGCATCTCCAGTTCACAGCAGGTGCTGGGTGCCAGGCGCCCTTGGGGAGCACTGCTCCATGAGGATCGGCTCAGGCTAAACCCGTTTTCTATGACTTTTCCTTACTAATATTCTGGATGGTGGAGAGATGACATCTGGGCAGACAAGGTTTAGACGATCGGTGAGAAAACCAATCAACAATGCTCCCTACTCTACTTCCGGACCATGGTGACCCCTCAGGGCTCCTTCACAGCCTCCAGTTTAAGACCAGGCTGATAAGAAAGGGGAAGAAGCTGAGGCTCAAATGCCAGGCCCTGAGTCGCACCAAGGAACCACAGCTTTGGTGGCCTGAAGGGCGAAACAGACACGAGGCTCTGAAGTGCCACAGGCTTCCTGGATTCTTCTGGCAGGCAGAGGCCCTAGGAACCCAGAAAGGGGATGATTCCTTTCTGAGCCACAATGTGAAGTGGAAAGAAATCACCATTTTGAAAATAAACAACCAACACACTGCTATATCCAGAATCTGTTCTCAGACAGACATGCCTCCACTCCAAGTCATGACTGGCCAAGAGAGGACGGTGTCCTGGCTGTAGGATCCCTGGAAGACCTGCTCACACCTCAGGACACCTGAAAATTACACCTACTGAACAAAGAAAAGGAGCCCTGTAAGATGGGGAGGTGAAATCTAGGATAGCTCCCGAGTGCGGGGGAGTAAGTTGGGCGCGGGAGCAGAGGGACCAGCCTACAGCCCTCCTATCCTGGCAGCCCCAGGGCAGTAAGAGAGGGCTGTGCCAGTCTCTCTCCTCATACCAAGCACAAGCACTCAGAGCCGCCATGAAGGCATGTGAGATGGGGACTGTACCATCTTTCCAATCTTGGTCTGTCGTTTCTTTTATACTAACCTCTGAAAGGTATTTTGGAATGAGGGAGACTGTTAAAAGGGTGGACGGAGGAGGTCAACCCTGTAAATGATGAGACTCTCGAGGTCAGGAAGAACGAACGTGGGAGAACGGAGCCAGCGCAGCAAACGTGAAGGGAGACGCTGCTTCCCCCTCCTGGCCCGCATCAGCCAGAACAGACCTCAGCCTTCCTAACATCCTCTGCTTAAGCCATGAGAAAACCTGTCTTCTCTTTGCAAATTA
>PVHX01023563.1:0-25514 GCA_004024805.1 Geosciurus inauris
TGGCACCAGGGACTGAACTCAGGGGCACTCGACCACTGAGCCACATCCCCAGCCCTATTTTGTGTTTTATGTAGAGACAAGGTCTCACTGAGTTGCTTAGTGCCTCGCCATTGCTGAGGCTGGCTTTGAACTCGCGATCCTCCTGTCTCAGCCTCCCTAAGTGCTGGGATTACAAGCGTGAGCCACCGCGCCCGGCTCCTATTTTGTGTTTTATTTAGAGACAGGGTCTCACTGAGTTGCTTAGCACCTCTCCATTGCTGAGGTTGGCTTTGAACTTGTGATTCTTCTGTCTCAGCCTCCCAAAGTGCTGGGATTACAGGCGGGTGCCACCACGCCTGGCTTGAGGCATATATTTTTGTAGGTCTTTGTTTACTTTCTCTTAGTGCCTCCTTGGATCCTAGATTCTGCTCCTTGGTAGCTGTTAATTTGGGGCAAGTAACTTTACCCCTCAGCCTATTTTCTCATCCAGAAAATGGTAAGTGGTATATTTCCCTTGTAGGATCCCACTCAGGCCTTCAGCTTGACTGCTTGGATGTCTGGGAGAGAGACTTAAGGTGTGTCTATAATCCTAACAATCTCCTGGGAACATTCATTTCATTCTCAGAGAAGTGACCCTTTTCTGGGTTTATTCCGTCACTTTTTGGGGGGGCAGATACTGGGGATTGAACTCAGAAGCACTCAACCACTAAGCACTGAGTTCCTCAGTTCCTCGTCATTGCTGAGGCTGGCTTTGAACTTGTGATCCTCTTGCCTCAGCCTCCCAAGCTGCTGCGATTACAGGCGTGCGCCGCTGTGCCTGGCTTGTCACCTGTTTTTTTTTCTCTTAATGGCTTTTGCCTGTCTTTTCTTTCTTTCTTTCTTTCTTTTTTTTTTTTTTTAATATTTTTTTAGTTGTAGATGGACACAATATCTTTATTTTATTTATTTTTATGTGGTGCTGAGGATCGAACCCAGTGCCTCACACATGCGAGGCAAGGGCTCTACCACTGGAGCCACAATCCCAGCCCTGCCTGTCGTTTCTTTTTGTACCAGGAATCAAACCCAGGGGTGCTTAACCACCAAGCCACATCCCCAGCCCCTTTTTATATTTTATTTAGAAACATGGTCTCACTGATTTGCTTAGGGCCTTGCTAAATTGGTGAGGCTGGCTTTGAGCTTGATATCCTCCTGCTTCAGCTTCCTGAGCCCCTGGGATTACAGGCTTGCACCACCACGCTTGGCTGCTTTTGCTTGTTTTACACTGGCTTGAGACTTTATTTAGTCAAGGCTGGTGCTTCTGGAGAGCCACTGTGCCTTTGTATTTAGGAATTGGATCCCTGTTTTGTACTTGTTTTTTGTGGTGCTGGGGATTGAACCCAGGGTCTTGTGCATGCTAGGCAAGTGCTCTACCAGTGAACTACACCCCAACCCCAGATATTGGAGCTCTTTAAAATAGACCTTTAGCTGGGCACGGTGGCGCAAGCCTGTAATCCCAGCACTTAGGGAGGCTGAGATAGGAGAATCACGAGTTCAAAGCCAGCCTCAGCAACGGCGAGGTGCTAAGCAAATCAGTGAGACCCTGTCTCTACATAAAACACAAAATAGGGCTGGGGATGTGGCTCAGTGGTCGAGTGCTCCTGAGTTCAATCTCCAGTACCAAAAAAAAAACCCATAGACCTTTTAGCCTAATTGAAGGAAGGACAATCAGGTGGTGATCTGGTTAGTGTTTATGCAGAAGATACTGACTTTGGTTAGTTCTGTACGCTGTCTCCACTGTCTCTGCTCACAGGCACATTCAGAAGCACATATTTGTTTCCCTCATCTGTGCCCCTTTTTCACTTTCCTGACTCATGTTTTGCAGGGTCCTTGGCCAGTGGATGGCTGAGGCCCAAGCAATAGTGCTAACTCACTCATTGTTCTCTTCCTGTCTTTGTTTTAGGGAGTGATGGCAGTTCCCTTTGTCCTCCTGCACACTGGGCAGAAGATGCCCCTGATTGGTCTAGGCACCTGGAAGAGTGATCCTGGCCAGGTGAGAGATGGGGAAAGAGGAAAGAGGCTTGTTGAGCCTGTGCTGGGGAAAAAGTAGGATTTGGGAGAGGGTTCCTTTATTTTCCCAGCAGTCCCACTTCTGTATTTCTGATGAGGGTGAGCCTAGAGGGCATTCAAAAGGGATGAGGGAGAAAGAGACAACAGTAAACCCTTGGTTTTCACAGCTGACTCAGAGGAGGGACTGATGGGTCCAGCAGGACCAAGGGCATAGGAAGGACACTTTTGTGGGGGTTGGTACTAGCGGTTGAACTCAAGGGCTTGAGACTCTGAGTTCAACCACTGAGTTACATTCTCAGCCCTTCTTTTGTATTTTATTTAGAGACAGGTTCTCCCTGAGTTTAGCACCTTACCATTGCTGAGGCTGGCTTTGAACTTGTGATCCTCCTGCCTCAGCCTCCCTAGTGACTGGGATTACAAGTGTGCACCACTGCGCCCAGCAAGAAGGACACTTTTATCTAACTGCATGTGCATGGAGTGCTATGGCAGACATATGGCCTGTCTGTGTTCAGCCCTGTCCTATGAGTCCTCATATGTCTCCTCTTCTGCTCCTTGAAGGTGGTCCTGCCCTATTGTACAGTCCAGGATTAGGCACAAGGCAGGTGTCAAGGTTTAAAGAATAATTACTAGGTCACCTGTGTAGAACAAGGATCAGCAAACTTTTTCCTAATGAACTAAATGGTTAATAATTTAGATTTTGGTGAGCAAGATTCAAAATGAAGGTGATTATATTCTTATGTAACCATTTAATAGCTAACCATTTAAAAATGTAAAAGCTGTAGCCAGGCATGGTGGTACATGCCTGTAATACCAGCTGTTTGGAACACTGAGACGGAAGGATTGTGAGTTTAAGGCCAACCTGGGCAACACAGTGAGCTCCCATCTCAAAAGAGAAAAAAGATATAGCTAGTAGATAGATAGATAAAAAATAGCCATTCTCATTAGCTCCAGGACTGCTTAAGAAAAAAAAATTGATAGCCAGGCGTGGTGGTGCAAGCCTGTAATCCCAGCATTTAGGGTGGCTGAGACAGGAGAATCGTGAGTTCAAAGCCAGCCTCAGCAATATCAAGGTGCTAAGCAACTTCATGAGACCCTGTCTCTACATAAAACACAAAATAGGGTTGGGGATGTGGCTCAGTGTCGAGTGCCTCTGAGTTCAATCTCCAGTACCAAAAAAAAAAAATTGATAGTTTACTGACTCCTCGTATAGACCCACCCAATCAAGGAGAAACTGGAAATGGGTACCTGCTTTCTTAGGGTTGATAAAGCTATGAGATGCAGTCCCATGGTGGGAAGGGGCTGACATTGTCCCAGGGCTCCTCCTTCCTTGTCTTAGAAGTCTGTGTCAAGTTAAACCAGGTTTGGGGATTAAGTTTGAAAGAATAGCCTCTTCTGACTGGGATATAAGCTTATGTTTGTGGTGTGGTTGAATGACCTCTACCTTTTTTCCTTTGCTTTCTATCCCATAGCTACCTGGGACCCTGAAGCCAGGGTCCCTGTGCTCCAGACCAGCACTTGACATAGCCTAGAGACAAGGAAGGAGCTGGGTTAAGGGAAGGGATGGAATCTAGAGCGAGGGCCAGTTAGGAGCATGGAGCAGCAGGGATCTGGTTGGGATTAAGGTACGTACATCTGAGTAGTAAGAGCTGTACCCAGATAGGAATCTTGAATACCATGCCAGACACCCACAGCAAAGAGCTTTGGGTGCTTTGTGGCAAGGGCTTGTTACTCTTGTTTCTGCATCTGATGCCACATTTCTTAGTCCGGTGTTTAGCAGATCGACTGACTCATTTTCCTACTTGATGTCTGCTTTCTTCTCTCCTGTTAGGGTGCTCCTGGCCCAGCTTCTTTCTTTCTTTCTTTCTTTCTTTTTTGGTATGGGATTGAACTCAGGGGCACTCACCACTGAGCCACATCCCCAGCCCTATTTTGTAATTTATGTAGAGACAGGGTCTCACTGAGTTGCTTAGCACTTCGCCATTGCTGAGGGTGGCTTTGAACCCGAGATTCTCCTGTCTCAGCCTCCCAAAGTGCTGGGATTACAGGCATGTGCTACCATGCCCGGCTCCCAGCTTCTTTCTTACTTTTCTACCTTCCTTAATACCTTCACCTCTTACCTCATTTGCTGGCCTGAGCTTCCAGAGTCAGGCTGTGGCTTTGTTTACTTGATTCCCTGATGGTCTCTCCTTGTGTAGCCTTGGCCTAGGAATTTTTTTCTTATGTTTCTCTAACTAGCCTCTCAGTATTAGGAACTTGTCTCTATGATATATATCTGTCCTTTGCCTTTATATCCATCCATCTTCTGATTCAAAAATATTTACTAAAACCTTTTTTTTTCTGGTACCAGGAATTGAATCTAGGGGGGCTTAATCACTGAGCAACATCCTCAGCCCTTTTTTTTTTCTTTTTTTTGGGTATTGGGGATTGAACTCAGAGGTACTCAACCACTGAGCCACATCCCCAGCCCTATTTTTTATGTAGAGACAAGGTCTCACTGAGTTGCTTATTAGCACCTTGACATTGCTGAGGCTGGCTTTGAACTCGCAATTTTGTCTCAGCCTCCCAAAGTGCAGGGATTATAGGCGTGTGCCATGGCGCCCGGCTCCCAGCCCTTTATATATATATATATATGTGTGTGTATATATATATACACACACATATATATATATATATTTTTTTGGTACCAGGGATTGAACTCGGGGTACTTGACCACTGAGCCACAATCCCAGCCCTATTTTGTGTTTTAGGTAGAAACAGGGTCTCACTGAGTTGCTTAGTGCCTCGCGTTGCTGAGGCTGGCTTTGAACTCGCAATTCTCCTGTCTCAGCCTCCCAAAGTGCTAGGATCACAAGCGTGAGCCACCATACCGGCTCCCTTTTTTAATATTTTATTTAGAGACAGAGTCTTGCTAAGTTGCTTAGGGCCTCACTAAGTTGTTGAGTCTGGTTTTGAACTTGCAAACCTCTTGTCTGAGTCTCTCAAGCCATTGGGATTACACGTGTGTGCCACTGTGCCTGGCTACTAAAACCTTGTTTTGTTTTGTTTTGTTTTGTTTGGTACTGGGGATTGAACTCAGGGGTACTTGACCACTGAGTCACATCCCCAGCCCTATTTTGTGTTTTATGTAAAGACAGGGTCTCACTGAGTTGCTTTGTGCCTTCCCGTTGCTGAGGCTGGCTTTGAACTCGCGAATCTCCTGTCTCAGCCTCCTAAGTGCTGGGATTACAGGCTTGAGCCACCGCACCGGGCTTTAAAACCTTGTTTTTGTTAGATGTTATGAATTTATTAATTTGGCTGGTCCTTGCTGAGATGGCTTGGGTAGGAAGGAACCTTGGAGACTGTTGGGATTGAAATAGGAGAAAGAATGTGGGGCATCTTAATAAGCTTCTGGTTCTCTACATCAGAATTATCTTTCTTCTTATTCTTGCTGCATGAATGGCCCTGGTATATTCCTACTTTCTGTCAGTGACCCTTTTTGGACAGACCAACAGAACTGAAACCTTTGTTCCTTTCACTTGGCAGGTAAAAGCCGCCGTTAAATATGCCCTTAGTGTAGGCTACCGCCACATTGACTGTGCTGCTATCTACGGCAATGAGACTGAGGTTGGGGAAGCCCTAAAGGAGGACGTGGGACCAGGCAAGGTAAGGACTAGGGTTACAAAGAGGGTGGGGTGAGAGAACTCAGAGGCTGAAGCTGGGGCTGCAACCAGCCTGAGGGCATCAGCTTCCTTCTAGTTCTTCCCCTAGAGGTAAGGGTGGATGATATTGCCTAGGACTCTTCTCACTATCGGCTCTGCTCCTGTACCAGGCAGTGCCCCGGGAGGAACTGTTTGTGACATCCAAGTTGTGGAACACCAAGCACCACCCTGATGATGTGGAGCCTGCCCTCCGGAAGACACTGGCTGACCTTCAGCTGGAGTATCTGGACCTTTACCTGATGCACTGGCCTTACGCCTTTGAGTGAGCCTTGCCAGACTCTTCATCTGGAAGTTGGGGGTTGGTTGTGGAAGTGTCAGTAATCTGTTGTAAGTCACAGTAGCAGAGCAGGGATGGAAACACTAAGTATAGCAAGCTGAGGAACTTTTTTATTTCTTTTCTTTTCTTTTTTGGTACCAAGAATGCTGAGCCACTGAACCGCATCCCCAAGCACTTTTTATTTTTTATTTTGAAACAGGGTCTTATGAAGTTGCTTAGGGCCTCACTAAGATGCTGAGGCTGGTCTCAAACTTGGAATCCATCTACCTTAGCCTCCTGAGTCCTTGGGATTATAGATGTGCACCACTGTGCCTGGCAAACTAGGGAGTATTATATGGGATCCTAGCCTTTTCTACTAGAGTAGCCAGGAGTTTAGCTACAGGAAAAGGAGAACACACAATGTATATTCTTTTTTTTTTTTTTTAATATTTATTTTTTAGTTGTAGGTAGACAGAATATCTTTATTTTATTATTTTTTTATGTGGTGCTGAGGATCGAACTGAGTGCCTCACGCGTGCTAAGCAAGCACGCTACCACTGAGCCATAACCCCAGCCCCACAATGTGTATTCTGAGAGAACATGAGTGGTGTTCCTTCTGCTCCATTTTTCATTCAGAAAAATGACCCTTCTACTGGGTAAGTCCCAGCAGTGAGTGTGAGACAAGTTTCCCATCAGCATTGTGCTCTGTGCTAGAAAGGCAGAGGACCTTCTGAGGAGGAAGGAATTAAGGAAGACTTCTCAGAAGACAGAAGATATAATTTGGGTCTAGGAAAAAAAGGGAAGGGAATGGTCCTTCTATGTAGACTTAACACCTGGATCATGATCTGGAATGGTGAAGAAGGCTTGCTATTCCTAATTCTTGGCACTTTGCCCTCTCTGGGCTACGAGCATGGGATATAGATGAGCTTAATGGGCTGCCAGGGCAAAAGCTTGGCATTTGTGTCCACCCTTGGGGGTTTTTCTCTCACTTAGACGGGGTGACAACCTCTTTCCCAAGAATGCTGATGGGACTGTCCGCTATGACTCCATCCACTACAAGGAGACCTGGAAGGCTATGGAGGCACTGGTGGCGAAGGGGCTGGTACGAGCTCTGGGCCTATCCAATTTTAACAGTCGACAGATTGATGATGTACTCAGTGTGGCCTCTGTGCGCCCAGCTGTCTTGCAGGTGAGCACCACAAGCAGATTAGTGATTCAGGAGATTGTTTGTGCAGAGCATGATTGAGCAGGTGATAAGTTTTATTTTGTTTTGTTTTGTGGTACTGGGGTGATGGGTCTTCTTGATGGAGACAGTGGGCAGATTGTCAGAAGTGTTGGTACAAAAGTCCTCTGTGTGGGGCTGAGGTTGTGGGCTCAGTGGTAGAGCGCTTGCCTAGCACGTGTGACATGCTGGTTTTGATCCTCAACACCACATAAAAATAAATAAATAAAATAAAGTTATTGTGTCCATCTACAACTAAAAAAAATATAAAAAAAAAAACAAATCCCCTGTGTAAAGGTAGGCATTGAAGCCCTAGTTGAGAATAAGATCACTGGTGGAAAATGGTGAGAACAGTAGGCTGAATAGTACTGGGGAACTGGTCCAAACATGGATGTCTGAAAGGGGCCAGGCAAGCTGGTGTGGCCACCCCCATGGTGATGGATTGTTCCTTGGCTCAGGTGGAATGTCACCCATACTTGGCTCAGAATGAGTTGATTGCCCATTGCCTTTCACGTGGCCTGGAGGTGACTGCTTATAGTCCTTTGGGCTCCTCTGATCGTGCTTGGCGCCATCCTGATGAGCCTGTCCTGCTTGAGGAACCAATGGTCCTGGCACTGGCTGAGAAGTATGGCCGATCTCCAGCTCAGATCTTGCTCAGGTGCGGGGTATTCTTGGGGCTGTGGTAGGGAAGAGGACCTACCACAGCGGTTGGGAGGCAAGAGTTGAGGGATTCCTTATCTGAGTGGTTGGGAAAAGCTGAGGATCTTGCCATGTGATCTTGAGGGAGGCCCCTCTGAGACATGTTCCCTATTCTAGTAGGGCTAAGGTGCTCTAGGAGCTTAGGGAAGGTTCCCTGGAGGACAAAAAAAAAAAAGCTGAATATTGACTCTTCTTTCTCATCTACCTTTAAAATCTCTGACCTTAGGTGGCAGGTTCAGCGGAAAGTGATTTGCATCCCCAAAAGTATCACTCCTTCTCGTATCCTTCAGAACATCCAGGTAAACTTAGTCGTGGGTTCTGTTTTCTTTTACTCATCAGGACACCTTCTGACCCCAACTGCCTGGCTCAGAAGGCAGTGTTGTGGAACCTCACTTCCATTCACAAGATTGGCTTTCCTGTCCTCTAGGTGTTTGACTTCACCTTTAGTCCAGAAGAGATGACACAGCTAGGTACCCTGAACAAAAATTGGCGATATATTGTGCCTATGATTACGGTAAGGATGTATCACTCCCAGAGTCCCAGAGGGAATGGGAGATTTGGGGTGAATTCTAGGAGGAGGGTCAGGATATTGTTAGTGTGATTGCTGTCCTGGATGAAATGATTTCTTCTATTTCTTGAGGTCAGAGAATTAGTATGGCTGAGGGATAAGACTTACTGCCTATGGATCCCAGGCTTCCTGATATCAAATTATTTAACTTCTCTAAGCCAGTCAGATGATATCATTTCAATGAAATGACATGAGAGAAGCCTAGAAAGCATTCTGGACTTCATTAAAGGGGTTGGGGTGGAATTGAAGTCAGTGGTACATAGGGAAGTAAATAGATTTTGGGCGCTTGATCTCAGTTGAGACTGCAAAGTCTTTATTTATTTATTTTTTTTGGTACCGGGGATTGAACTCAGGGGCACTCGACCACTGAGCCACATCCCCAGCCCTATTTTGTGTTTTATGTAGAGACAGGGTCTCACTGAGTTGCTTAGCGCCTCGCCGTTGCTGAGGCTGTCTTTGAACTCGCGATTCTCCTGTCTCAGCCTCCCTGAGTGCTGGGATTACAGGCTTGAGCCACCGCGCCTGGCTGAGACTGCAAAGTCTTTAGGGGCAAAGTCAGCAATTGTGGGTTTGGTACTGGAATGCTGTTGATACTGTGGCTGGGGTCCTAGGCACTACCATTTGGTGAGGTTGTTCAGGAAAGTTTGGGGGGAAATGCCTTGGGTCTTAGGATTGTCAACTCCTGCTAATTGTAGTTATCTATATGTCTCTCTTTCCAGGTGGATGGGAAGAGGGTCCCAAGAGATGCAGGGCACTCTTTGTATCCCTTTAATGACCCATACTGAGACCACAGTTTCCTGGCTTTCCTTCCAGCTCTCCAGCTATGAGGTTCTGCCTGCCAACCGACAAAAAGAGGGAGTCAATAAAGCCATTGGACCATGCACACTGCTTGCTTGACTTACTCATCTGGTCAGGCCTGGGATGGAAGATGTTTCCCTCAGGGTTGACAAGACCTAGGGCTGCTGAACGTGAGCTGCCTTTGAAGCCCACACTTAATCTTTCTTGGTTCTGGAGGGATTTGCAGGCAGCTGTATTTCATATCAGGTAGTGCCATCTGGTGGCAGTTTTTGGCATTGCGTGCTTCCCTAGAATTATCACAAATGCCCAGAACCTGTCATCTTGGTTTTTTGTGGTGCTAGGAAATGAACCCACCGCCCTGTTCATGAGAGGCAAGCACTCTACCAGCTGAGCTATATCCCCAGCCTTAGTCCTGTGGTTTCAAGGGAATGTTGGGTCTAGGCCTTGAATTCTCACTTCCCTGCCATGGTCAGTGCCTAAATTTACAAATACAAAGAGCCAAATGTATGTTATGAAGTTTAAGCTAGGTGTGGTGACACATGCCTATAATCCCAACAATTTGGGAAGGTGAGGCAGGAGAATTGCAAATTTGAGGCTAGCCTGGGAAACTGAATGAGACCCTGACTCAAAATAAAAGATAAGGGGCTGAGGCTGTAGCTCAGTGGTTGGAGTGCTTGCCTCGCAAGTGTGAGGCACTGGGTTCGATCCTCAGCACCACATAAAAATAAATAAATATATTGTGTCCATATACAACTTACAAATTTAAAAATAAATAAATTTAAAAAAAAAGATAAAAAGGGCTGAGGATGTGGCCCAGTTGTGTAGCACCTGTGGGTTCGATTTCTAGTACCAAACAAAAAAGAAGTTGGATGATTCCAGGTTGCAAAATTACGAAAGCTGCAGACAGGGACTTTTTCTCTTAAACACCATAGTTGGTATGCACGGGCTACCAGAAGGAGGCAGGGTCCGGCTCAAAGACTGTTGCTCTGGCCCTATCTTTTTTTTTTTTTTTGGTACTGGAGATTGGACTCAGGGGCACTCGACCACTGAGCCACATGCCCAGCCCTATTTTGTGTTTTATGTAGAGGCAGGGTCTCACTGAGTTGCTTAGTGCCTTGCTGTTGCTGAGGCTGGCTTTGAACTCGTGATTCTCCTATCTCAGCCTCCCTAAGTGCTGGGATTAAAGGCTTGAGCCACTGCGCCTGGCTTTTTCTTCTAATTTTTTTTTTTAATATTTTTTTAGTTGCCAATGGATCTTTATTTTATTTATTTATATGTGGTGCTGAGAATCGAACCCAGTGCCTCACACATGCAAGGCAAGTGCTCTACCACTGAGCCACAACCCCAGCCCCTCTTCTAATTTTTAAAGGTGATTTTTTTTTTTTTTTTTGTGGTTGTAGATGGATAGCGTGCCTTTATTTTATTTTATGTGGTGCTGAGGATCAAATCCAGTGCCTCACGTGTGCCAGGCAAGTGCTGTGCCACTGAGCTACAGCCCCAGCCCAAGACCCTTTTTATTTTTATTTTTCTTATTTTTGTGTGTGTGTTTTTAGTTGTCAATGGACCTTTATTTATTTATTTTTTTAAAAAATATTTTTTTCATTGTAGGTGGACACAATGTCTTTGTTTTATTGCTTTGTATGTGGTGCTGAGGATCAAACCCAGGGCCTCACGCATGTGAGGCAAGTGCTCTACCACTGAGCTACAACCCCAGCCCTGGACCTTTATTTTATTTATTTATATGTGGCGCTGAGAATTGAACCCAGTCTCATACATGCTAGGCAAGCACTCTACCACTGTGCTACAACCCCAGCCACTAAGGCCCTATCTTAAATAATTTATATTTCTCTTAGAGGCCACCAATAAGCAGGTTTTAAGAAGAACTTTGGCAAATGACTAAGCTGGCTGTAAACCATAGCCATACAATATTTATTTGTATCAAACCATTGCTTTTTTTTGGTACCAGGGATGGAACTCAGGGGCACTTTACCACTGAGCCACATTCTCAGGCCTATTTTGTGTTTTTTTTTTTTTGCTACTGAGGATTGAACTCAGGGTTACTTGACCACTGAGCCACATCCCTAGCCCTATTTTGTGTTTTATGTAGAGACAGGGTCTCACTGAGTTGCTTAGCGCCTCGCCCTTGCTGAGGCTGGCTTTGAACTTGCGATTCTCCTGTCTCAGCCTCCCAAAGTGCTGGGATTACAGGTGTGCACCACCATGCCTGGCCAAACCATTGCTCTTAATTCAACAAATATTTAATGGGTAGTTAGGATTAGGCACAATGCTAGACCCTGGGGATATAGCTATAACTAAGACAGAGGTCCCTAGAGTTTACTTGAGGAGACAGACCTTAAGTAATTCCATAATTCGTTTAATTACAATTGGAAGAAGTATAGGGTAAGAAGCCTAGTTCTTTAATCAGCTGGGATCTAAAGGATGAATACAGATTAGTTAAGGCAGGTGAGAGTGGTAATAGCATTCCATGCAAATTGGACAGTTGAGGAGAAGAGCTTTGAAACTTGGAGGAAACTGTTGGAAAAACATAAGAAAGATTTGTGTGACAGCATAGGGGGCATAGGAGTGAAGGTCTCGACCACTGACCCACATCCTCAGCCCTATTTTGTATTTTATGTAGACAGTTGCTTAGTGCCTCACTGTTGGCTGAGGCTGGCTTTGAACTCTCGATTCTCCTGTCTTAGCCTCCCAAAGTGCTGGGATTACAGGTGTGCACCACCGTGCCTGGCAATTCTCTACTAACTTCTATATCTAATCATTGAACAATTCCATGCACTTTCATTGCAAAGTGAAATTGCAAATCCATGAAACAAAGTGACGTTGGGGAATTTACAAATTCTACCGAAGCCATTGAAAAGTGAGGACATATCTGTAAGAAACAGTCCTGTTAAAGTTTGTTTAAACCAGTATTTCCTAAAGTTACCTTTTTTTTTTTAAATGATGTGCTATTATTTTTTTATATCTTTATTTATTTTATGTGGTGCTGAGGATCGAACCCAGTGCCTCACGTATGCGAGGCAAGCGCTCAACTGCTGAGCCATAACCCCAGCCCCCCTAAAGTTACCTTTTTTTTTTTTGGTTTTTTTTTGGTAGATGGACACAATGTCTTTATTTTATTGCTCTGTATGTGGTGCTGAGGATCGAACCCAGGGCCTCACGCATGCGAGGCAAGCGCTCTACCGCTGAGCCACAATCCCAGCCCCTAAAGTTACCTTTTAATTGACAAAAATTGTATACATTTTTGTATACATAAAAAAGAGAAAAGTATACATTTTAAAAAAGAGAAAAGTGAGGGTCTTACAGTTAACCAAAAAGGAAAATATAAGATGAGAACACTAGCTGTCATGGCACACAACTGTAATCTCAGCTACTCAGGAAGCTGAGGCAGGAGATCATAAATTTGAGACTAGCTTGGGCAACTTAGGGAGACCCTGTTTCAAACTAAAATAGTCTGGGACATAGGTCAGTGGTAGAGTACTTGCCTAACGTGTGCAAGGTCTGGGGTTCAATCTCCAGCACACACACAAAAAAAGATCTCTGGGGGGCTGGGACTGTGGCGCAGTGATAGCGTGCTCGCCTAGCACACGTGAGGCACTGGGTTCGATCCTCAGCACCACATAAAAATAAAATAAAGATATTCTGTCCACCTACAACTAAAAAAATAAAAATTAAATTAAAAAAAAAAAGATCGGGGCTGAGGTTGTGGCTCTGTGGTAGAGCGCTTGCCTCACATGTGTGAGGCACTGGGTTCGGTCCTCAGCACCACATGAAAATAAATAAAATAAAGATATTTTAAAAAATGAATATGCATTTTTTTTTTTTAAAGATTTTTTTTTTTTTAGTTGTTGATGGACACAATGTCTTTATTTTATTGCTTTGTATGTGGTGCTGAGGATCGAACCCAGGGCCTCACGCATGCGAGGCAAGCGCTCTACCGCTGAGCCACAATCCCAGCCCCATGAATATGCATCTTATAAAAAAAAAGATCTCTGGGAAAACTATGATGCCCTCAAGTATTTCTGCAAAAAAATGACCTTTCTTTTTTTGTTGCTGGGGATTGAACCTCAGGCCTTACACATGCTAAGCAAGCAGTCTATCACTGAATCATGTTATCAGCCCAAAATGATTTTTTTCCATGATGATTCTTTTGAATTAAAACCCATAGACAAATTTGAGACAGGGTCTTGCTGTGATGCTCGGCTGTCACTATTTATTTATTTATTTATTTATTTAAGTTGTAGGTGGACAGAATATCTTTATTTTATTTTTATGTGGTGCTGAGGATCAAACTCAGTGCTTCACAAGTGCTAGGCGAGCACGCTACCACTGCACCACAGTCCCAGCCCTAGGCTGTCACTCTTAAGTCACTATTATTTCTCACCCTCCTACGTAGTTGGGACTACAGGTGCAAGCCACTGCACTCACCCTCAGAATTTGAAAATGAAACCTTTAAGCTGGGCATGGTGGTGCTTGCCTGTATTTCCAGTGACTCAGGAGACTGAGGCAGGAAGATTGCAAGTTCAAAACCAGCCTCAGCAATTTAGCAAGGCCCTAAGTAACGACTCAGTGGTAGAATGCTTGCCTAGCATGTAAGAGGCCTTGGGTTCAAGCTCCAGTACCACAAAAACAAAATAAAACTACATTGCAGGAGGAAATGAAAGAACAGTTACCAGCCAGAGGCTAGTACCACTATATCCCAATTTTTTACATCGAAATCCTTATATACAAGTACAATCTTAAGACTTCTTTTAGGGGCTGGGGATATAGCTGGTAGAGTGCCTGCCTTGTATGAACACAGTTAAATCCCCAGTAGTACTAAAGTGGGGGAAAAAACTCTTTTCAGTAACTGCGGTCTTCAAGGGAGGAGGAGTGTACCTTATACTCGAGTAGGAAAAGTGAAACATTGTGACTTTCTGTAGGGGAGGGAGTGTGAACTTTGTAGGTAAAGGCTGGTAAACTTTAAAAAGACTATTTAAGAGGGTTGATAACATATTTGAAAGAGATCACAGTATTTGTCCAGGAAAATAGGATCTATGAAGAAGTCTGACACCTTTTGCAGAGGCAGTGCTGGGGATCTAACCGTTGCCTCAAACAGGCCAGGCAATACCACTGAGCTATACTCCCAGCCCCACACCAAGTATTTTTGGATTGTTTTTTGGTTTTGGTCTTCCATTATAGTAAGGTTGCATTTTTCTACCCACATGGAGTTAGATGTAGCCATATGACTTGTTATTGCCAATGAAAAGAGAGAAAAGATGACTTTTTATGTTAGTTACAGGTAAAAGCTGTCAAAGTAAGTATAAAGTATGGGGATGTAGTTCAGTGGTAGAGCACTTGCCTACTGTGTATGAGTTCCTGCGTTTGACCCCCAGCACTGCAAAAAGAAAAACAGAAAAAGTATAAGTGTGAGTTTCAACATATTATCTCTTTTCTCCTGAAAAATGACAGTGTTCTGTATTATTATTATTTTTTTTGGTACCAGGGATTGAACTCAGGGACACTAAACCACTGAGCCACATCCCTAGCCCTATTTTGTGTTTTATGTAGAGACAGGGTCTCACTGAGTTGCTTAGCACCTTGCTGTTGCTGAGGCTGGCTTTGAACTCGCGATTCTCCTGTCTCAGCCTCCCTAAGTGCTGGGATTACAGGCTTGCGCCACCGCGCCCAGCTAGTGTTCTGTATTCTATGTGGTTACCTTCTACCAGCTTGAGACCCAGAGTGTTCTGTATTCTATGTGGTTACCTTCTACCAGCTTGAGACCCAGAGTGAGGCCCCCATCCACTGCCTCTGGGCTAAGGCAGGAGGACTTGATTACGCAAAATCGCTACTTTAAAACTTAAGCAAATTTCATTACAGAATAGACCAGCCTTGGACTGGTCCATCACGCTGGACTCCCACCAAACTCAAAATTTATTGGCAGCCCCCTTCTTTTTCTGCTAATCAGTAATCTCTCCCAAACTTCTGTTCCTATCCATGGGTGATGTTTCTACATTCAAGCAACATGACTGACAACCAGAGGCTCCCACACCCCTGCGTCTGCCTCCCTGTCTGACCAACCTCCCAGCTGCACCCCCATCTCTCAACGCCCCCAATCCCGTACGAAGTAGCCAGACAGAATCTGCTGTCCTATATCATCAAAAAGGCTGGGATGTTAGGTCGGGCCAGGGTCCAGGATGTTCAATTAGGGGGACTGGTCAGTAGCTGCAGAATGGAGCGTCAAGCCAGATGCTGACGTCACCAGTAGACATGCCTCCTGTCAATCAGTGGGTTTTCCTGATCTATCCAGAAAGGACTCTGGCCTTCTCTTCCTGCCCTCAAGCCCTCCCCTTCCTGACTGGGCTTTCTTGAAATTCTCTGTGCACCGAAGCCCTAGCGTCATTCCTCTCGGACACGCTTTGATGGACAAGAGGATTCGGCCCAAGTGCATGTATTCTAATAAAACCTTGCTGAGTGGCTCTAATTCATCTCCTCCTGGTCTTCTAATCTTTACACTGGGGATCAAACCCAGAGCTTCATGCATGTGAGATAAGCATTCTACTACTGAATCACATCCCCAGCTCCACAGCCCTTTTTATTTTTTTATTTGGAGATGATCTCACTAATTTGCTGAGGCTGGCAATCCTCCTGCCTCATGCTTCCAAGTTGCTGGGATGATAGGCTTGTGCCACCATGCCCAGCTCAACTCACCATTTTAAACTGGAAATTCTCTCTAAATCACATTAAACACAATTTTTATTTTTTCTTCAAAATAAAGTCCCATTTGCCAGGTGTGGTGGCACATACCTATTATCCTAGCGACTCAGGAAGCTGAGTCAGGAGAACCACAAGTTTTTTTGTTTTGTTTTGTTTTTTGGTACTGGGGATTGAACTCAGAGGCACTTGACCACTGAGCCACATCCCCAGCTCTATTTTGTGTTTTATGTAGAGACAGGGACTCACTGAGTTGCTTAGCACCTTGGCATTGCTAAGGCTGGCTTTGAAATTGCAATTCTCCTGTGTCAGCCTCCCAAAGTGCTAGGATTACAGGCGTGCGCCACTGTGCCCGCCCAGCTTCACAAGTTTGAAGCCCTAAGTAGCTTAGTGAGACCCTGTCTCAAAAAAAAAAGGTTGGGATATGGCTCAGTGGTAAAGTGTTCCTTGCTTCAATCCCCAATACCAAAACAAAAATATAAAGTCCTATTTGTGTTCCCCAGACCTCTTTTTTGCAGTGGAACCAGGACCTCCCAGATGCTAAACAAATGTTCTACCACTGAGGTATACCCCCAAGTCTGTTCTCATTTGCTATGAAATCTTGGTTTCTATTTTGTCTATTTACATATATATATATATATATATATATATATATATATATATTTTTTTTTTTTTTTTTTTTTTTTTTTGTACCAGGTATTGAACTCAGGGGCACCCAACTACTGAATCACATCTCCAGCCTTTATTGTGTATTATTTAGAGACAGGGTTTCGCTGAGTTGCTTAGGGCCTTGCCAAACTGCTGAGGCTGGCTTTGAACTCATAATCCTCCTGCATCAGCCTCCTGAGCCCCTGGAATTACAGGCATGCATCACTGTGCCTCGCCAAGTCTATAAATTTTCTGTGAACATTTTTCCCAATTTTTTTTTTTTTTTTTTGTACTGAGGATTGAACTCAGGTACTCAACCACCGAGCCACATCCCCATCCCCAACCCTATTTTGTGTTTTTTTAGAGACAGGGTCTCACTGAGTTGCTCAGTGCCTCGCCATTGCTGAGGCTGATTACTCATTCATTCATTAAAAAGTTCATTTTGGACATTTGGTCTGAGTCAGATTGATTCTGTTGAATGTATTGGAAACAGAAGACAGAAAAGGTCACAAGGAACTTGTATATATTCTGAATAAAAAATATAAGAACATTAGTGGTTTTTTTTTTTTTTTTTTTTGGTACTGGAGATTGAACTCAGGGTGTGCCACTGTGCCCAGCTAAGAAGATTTTTTTCTGGAGAATTATGCAGACAGAGGAAATGCAGTACTGCAGACAAGACATAATTGTTGCTAGGCTTGAATGAGAATTATGGTATTAAGATGGAAAGTAGTGGGTGAGTTTAAAATAATGGTATATAACATATAATGGACAAAGCCCTGGGTTCAACCCCAATACCAAAAAAAGAAAAGTTCTCATCAGACTGAGTTCCTTGCTGGGTATGGTGGCACATGGCAGTAATCCCAGTGATTACAGAGGCTGAGGCAGGAGGATCCCAAGTTTGAGGCCAGTCTCAGCAACTTAGACCCTATTTCAAAATAAAAATAAAGGGCTGGGTGTGCAGCTCAGTTATAGAGTGCCCTTGGGTAAATCTCCAATACTTCTCTGCCAGACACAAACATGGAGTTCCTCAAAGGCATAGACTGTCTGTTGTCCCTAGGATCTAGCACAAAACCTTGCATATCACAGGTGCTCAGTGTATAATAGTTTAATGAATGAATGAGTCACAAAAGTAACTGGAATGGGGTTGAAGTTGTAGCTCTGGTAGAGCACTTGCCTAACACGTGTGAAGCACTGGGTTAGATCCTCAGTAACACCAATAAATAAATAACTGAATAACTACCTAAATAAATAAATGTCAAAAAAAAAAAAAAGTAACTGTAATAGATTTCTCAGGCCCTATCCTTGGCTTCAAGGACTCTGGAGAGCACTCCCCTGCTCTCACCCCAATCCTTCAGTCACCATGATATCAGATTGTGTAGCCATTTAATGAGTACTTCCTATGCATCAGGCACAGTGCTAATTACCTCTAATTTTCACAACATCCTTAAGTGGTGGATACTAAAATTGTTCTCATTTTACATTTAATCATTTTTTTTTTTTTGGTACCAGGGATTGAATTCAGGGGCACTCCACCACTGAGCCACATCCCTGGCCCTGTTTTGTGTTATACATAGAAACAGGGTCTCTCTGAGTTGCTTAGCACCTCGCCGTTGCTGAGGCTGGCTTTGAACTCAGGATCCTCCTGTCTCAGCCTTCCAAAGTGCTGGGATTACAGGTGTGCGCCACCGCGCCCGGCTAATCTTTTTTTTAATTTAATTTTTTTTAGATGTTGATGGACCTTTATTTTGTCATTTATTTATATGTAGTGCTGAGAATCAAACTCAATGTCTTAACCCAGCCTTACATTTAATCTTAAAATTTTACATGAACCTGGGCAAGGTGGGGCAAGCCTGTAATCCCAGCACTTAGGGAGGCTGAGACAGGAGAATCACGAGTTCAAAGCCAGCCTCAGCAACAGCAAGGTGCTAAGCAACTCAGTGAGACCCTGTCTCTACATAAAACACAAAATAGGGCTGGGGATGTGGCTCAGTGGTGGAGTGCCCCTGAGTTCAATACCTGGGAGGGAAGGAAGGAGGGAAGGAGGGAGGGAGGGAGGAAAGGAGGGAAGGAAGGAGCTTGCATGATGTGGCTCAGGTCATCTAGATAATAATGGGAAAGTCTAGGTCTCTTAACCACAAGAATTCTCATTTTCGGTCCTGGTTTTATATCTCCAAAGATTTCAACCTGCTTGGGCCTTTAGAGATTGTAATAAAAATTATCCCAATATATCTTTTTTTTTTTTTTTTGGTACTGGGGATTGAACTCAGGGGCACTCGACCACTGAGCCACATCCACAGCCCTATTTTGTGTTTTATGTAGAGACAGGGTCTCACTGAGTTGCTTAGCGCCTCGCCATTGCTGAGGCTGGCTTTGAACTCGCGATTCTCCTGTCTCAACCTCCCTAAGTGCTGGGATTACAGGCTTGAGCCACCGCACCCGGCTCCAATGTATCTTTCCCAGTCAATGTGCCTGAACCTGGTCTCTAACAAAATCCTCGTTCTGATCACTGTAGGCTGTGCCATGGGGGAAGGGAACGGATGATGCTAAAGGAGTGCAGCCTTTTTTCTGCCAGCCAGCTGTAGGAAATGAGGTACATTGCTTTTCATAACCAATTTATCTTACAACTTTCTGAGCTGGTCAAATCTTTCCTGAAATTTGGTTTCTTTTTCTATATAATGGCTGATAATACTGATCTCGGTATTTTTGTTGTTACGATGAAATATTACGGCTTATAGCTTTAAAGCGTTTAAGCACAGTAACCCCCGAGTAGCTGGGACTGAGACTGCAGCTCGGAGGCATTCTCATCAGAGTTGAAGTAGTCGGACTTGAAGTCTGGGTAGGACATAAGAGAATGGCACGAGCGGATTGGGTCAGCCAAAGGGGGCGTGTCCAGAGGGAGGAGCCAGCCTCACAGTGCCGCGGCCCTGAACTTTGAATCAGGCGCGGTAGTTTCAGCTGTAGCCAATCCTAGAACAGCATCCTCTTCCGTCAGGAGTTGCTGAGGTCTAGAGCCACGCGTCTCTCTCCGAGGTCAGTTCTAGCCGTTACTGCTGGACCCGTGCTCAGCTCTTGCGTGTTTATCCGTTAAGACTGAGAGGACGGAGAGACACTCTCAGTCGCTTTTTCGGGTATCGGGGCCAGAAGGAGACCCTCGGCTACTCGCTCCACACATACAGAGCAGCTCCGGCTTCACTTTCTGTAGAAGCCGCAGGCTGATACCTTGTCAGGAGTTGTAGTATCAAGATTCTGGTTCTTCTTACGCTGCGTACTGTAGAAGCAGGAATTTGCTTTTTTGAGGGAAAGTGGGCCAGGGAGGGAAGTTACCCCACAGAGTCATACTGATAGAGTAGGGGTGTCCTTGGGAACGAAAGGGGTTGAGTCCTGGCCCTTTAAACCTGGGGAGGAGGATCCGGAAGTGGGTGGGCGGGGCAAAGTCTCTGGTATATAAGAGGGCCCCAGCCGCGCGGGGTCCCTAATCTGCCATTTTCTGTCCCCTACTAAGTCTCTGGCGTCCAAAATTCCCTGTTTTTCCCACAGGTTCCATTCCGCTCACTGGTCTACCACTTGAAGGGAACGATGGCCACAGAGTCCACAGCCACTGGTGCCATCGCCGCGGAACTGGTTTCCGCCGACAAGTAAGCGGGACCATGGCGCGTTTGAGGCACTGGCCAGTCCGCGGGAGAGCTGGTGGATGGGGGCTCCGTAGGAGTATAGACCAGTGGGAGGGAAGACTGGCTCCCCATGAGCTACCGATGGTCAAGGAGGCCTGAGCAGTGGAGAAGCCCTGTTCTTTCTAAGAGCCCGTATACTAGTGGTAACGGCTGGTGGCTGGCGCCCCCTGCCCCGCTTTTTGCGGCCGCCATCTTGCCGGGGGCAGCGGCGCCTGTCTCCATCATCTGCCCCTCTCCTTCCTCCTTTGGCTCGGGGCTGCTGGTGGGGAGGCGGGGCCGTGGCGTGCTAGTCTGCTCTCACACACCTACTGTCACCTCCCTCCAAGCGTGTTTTCTCTTGTAGTGCCCCTAGTCAATCCGGTAATATAACCAATAGATTTGGCGCCAAACCTCCCCCCCGCAAAAAAAAAAAAAAACACCTTTGCACGAGGAGGCTGGACTCGAGGTGTCGGTGGGCGGGGCCTGGTGGAGGGCGGGGCCTTGCGCGCGTGCGTTCGCTTCCCTCCGCCTGCTCTGGAGCAGGGGGCGGAGCCTTGAGGAGGCGGGAAAACTCCATTGTTTGGGACTAACAGCGACCGAAGCGACAGCCTTTGACTTCTGGGGCGGGTCGCGTAAGGGTTTCCGGCCAGTAGGCTTTCTCATCTAGTGCGCTCAAGAGTATTGAGCGAAGTACGCTCAGCGAGCCCCAGCTCGTGATGGCAACTTCGTGGTTCTTTAGACTTTGGAGATGTGGGCGGGAGTTTTGGCTTCAGGAGACATTCTCCAAATGCGTAGCGTCTTCACCTGGCGCTAGGTCGCGCTTTCCTCACTTCTCAGCAGTTTAGTTGCCAGGTGAATAGGCCGTACGCAAGTATGACCGGAGGGAGAAAGGGTATAATTTATTTGAAAACGGCACAGTGCCACAAAGACATTAGCTATTTGTAGCCAGTGGACAGAAACTCCCCGTAAGTTGGAGATGTTTTTCATACAGTAGGTCCTGATTTCCTCCGACATTTTTTAGTGGACCATTTTTTTTTTTGGCACTAGGGATTGAACTCAGGGGTACTCGACCACTGAGCCACATCCCCAGCCCTGTTTTTTTGTGTTTTATGTAGAGACAGGGTCTCACTGAGTTGCTTAGCGACTCGCCATTGCTGAAGCTGGCTTTGAATTTGCGATTCTCCTGTCTCAGCCTCCCAAAGTACTAGGATTGATTACAGGCGTGCGCCACCACGTCCGGCTTGTTTTATTTTGGTCTAATTTCTCTTGTGCTCTTTGGAAGTTGGTTACTTTCCTTGTAAAAGTAAAGATTGCTGTGAATTTTTTTAAAAACTTTTTATTTTTTTTTAGTTGTTGGTGGATCTTTATTTTATTCATTTATTATTTATATGTGGTGCTGAGGATCGAACACAGTGCCTCACACTCTACCACTGAGCTACAGCCCCAGCCCATGCTGTGAGTTTTTTTATTTATTTTTTTAAAGGTTTACACTTTGATACTTTTATAGTGATCAGAGATTTACTTCTCTCTGCTACCCTACCTATCAACTTCTGGTTTATTTCCTAGTGGGTTTATGAAAAGCAGGGTTCTCAAACCACCTTCAATATCATTTAGGAACTCCAGTTTTACACTCCCATTGATATATATTTTTTTATTTTAAAACAGGGTCTTGCTAAGTTGTTTAGGGCCTCCCTAACTTTGAGGCTGCCCTCAAACTGGGGTTCCTTCTGCTTGCCCTCTCAAATCAATGGAACTATAGGCCTGCCTGCCCTGGCTTCCCATTGATTTGACAGAATCAGAATAGATAGGGTTTGGGAGATATATCTGTTACAAAAAGAATCCCTTTTTATGGTGCTTACCTGACAATATCAGTCAATATTCCACATACAAGGCCTCTCACCTCTCCAATACTACCTGTGGAGTATTTTTAGGTGGTACTGGCCAGGAGTTGAGCATGCTGGTAGGCAAACTACCACTGAGGTACAGCCCCAGTCTGTCTAGGTATGTGTTTTTCTTGAGAGGTAGAAAGTATGAACAAATTTGTGTCACAGGTATTCAGGTGTCATTTGTGTCTAGTCAGAGTGAGGTTATTAGTGAACTCTGAGCTTCCTGTCAGGTTAACAAAATTTATGTATGTGCCCCAGGGGATGAAAAACACATTTGTTTTATCATCAGCAAGTTTGAATTGCAAACTAAAACTGAAATTCTGTGTATTTTTTTTAAGTAAAGTATTATTTAATCCACATGAATATAGTGTGAAGTAGTTTCTCTTTTCTATAGGTGAGCAAACCAAAGGTGAGAATGGATAGATAATTTCCAGTTAAGTGACAGGGTCTGGTTAAATCACAAAACTCCAATTTTCGTTCCCTCTTCCCCTCCAAAAACCTTACCTGAGAGGAAAATACCTGAAAGTCTAATTAGTGAGAGAACAATGAAGGCAGTATACCTTAGTTACGTTGGTGAAGTTATTTAGAAGTAAAACTTCAATGGGAGTGTAAAAAAAGTGACTTGGATTTGGACTTCAGATAAGAATACCCATTATTTATGACTTAAGTATATAACCATTGAGATAACAGAAATAAGTATAACTTCTAAACAAGTAGAAAAAAATAGGATGAGAAATAAATCTCAATTCTGAATTGGTTTTGATAACATCTTGATTGCTTAAGCAGTGAGGTTATTAGTGATTAGAGGTTATTAGTGGGGATTGAACTCAGGGGTGCTCGACCACTGAGCATCCCCAGCCCTATTTTGTGTTTTATGTAGAGGCAGGGTCTCACTGAGTTGCTTGCTTAGCGCCTTGCCGTTGCTGTGGCTGGCTTTGAACTGGCGATTCTCCTGTCTCAGCCTCACTAAGTGCTGGGATTACAGGTTTGAGCGCCTGGCTCCCTTTTTATTTTTTGAGACAGGATCTCATTAAGTTGCTTAGGGCTTCCCTCATTGCTGAGGCTGGCTTTGAACTTGTGATCCTCCTGCGTCAGCCTTCTGAGTTGCTGGGAAAGTTGCTAGGATTGCAGGTGTGTGCCACTGAGCCTGGCTGGTTTGTTTCATTTGTGTTGGGGTTTATGTTGATGCTTACTTAATATGCTGGTGGGTTTTTTTGTTTGTTTTGTATTGGGGCAGCGCTTTATTGCTGAACTAAGTCCTCATCCCTTTTTTAAAATTTGTTTATTTTTGAGACAGGGTCTCAGTAAGATGTTTAGTTCCTCGCTAAATTGCTGAGGTTGGCCTTGAACTTGTACTCCTGCCTCAGTCTCCAGAGTTGCTGGGATTACAGGCATGTGCCACCATACCATATTTTGCTGTTTAAGAGTTGTGAAGCTTCATGGGATTACAGCAATTTAATGTCATTGTAGTTGGGATATATTTGAGTGAAAGATTTACCTGGGTAACCTGTGTTTTGATGGGGTGGAGGATGTTATATTAGTTTGTGTAAATGGGAAGAAGGTGCCATTGGTGGACCTCCATAAAAATTATACTAAGAAGATTGTATTCAATGAATTGCTACTGGTAATCTCAAAGTGCTTTTTAGAGGTAGGAGTAGGAAGTCGGGAAGAAAAATAAATGCAATTAGCGTGCTAGAATTATTTCTGAACACGATAAGTCTGAGCTTTAAAAATGTTTTCAAAATTGAGGTCTAACCAGGCATGGTGGCGCCTGCCTGTAATCCCAGCAGTTTGGGAGGCTGAGGCAGAGGATTGAGAGTTCAAAGCCAGCCTCAGCAAAAGTGAGGTGCTAAGCAACTTGGTGAGATCCTGTCTCTAAATAAAATATAAAATAGGGCTGGGGATATGGCTCAGTGGTTGAGTATCCCTGAGATCAATCCCTGGTACACCCCCAACCTTCAAAAAATTGAAGTCTAAACTGGCCTCAGTGAAATATGCCTGTAATCCTAGCTGAGGCAGGTGTATCACAAGTTAAATGCCAGCCAGCCTTAGCAATTTAGTGAGTCACTAAGCAACTTAGGGAGAATGCTGTTGGAAAAATAAAAATAAAAAGGGTTGAGGATGTAGCTCAGTGGTAAAGCTCCCCTGGTTCAGTCCCTAGTACTCAAAACAAAACCAAAACAGATCCACCCTAAACATTTCACACACACACACACACACACACAATTCATGAATGTTTTCAGGAAAGTTGCAAGGTAAAAAATCACAAAAAAATCAGTTGCACTTTTTTAAAAATTTTTTTTAGTTGTAGATGAACACAATACATCTATCTATCTATTTATTTATTTAATAATAAATAAATTAGCAGCTGGAGGTCCTCAAGTTATTATTGCTCCCATTTAAATCTGCAGTGGAAATTTCAGTTGACAGAAGGAAGCCAGATCCTGTTTCAGAAGAATATATTTGGATTCTTGCTCTTTAATTTTAGGAGTGTGCCTAGGTATGGATTTTTTTCCTTTTCTTTTTCCTTTTGAAATATTGTGGATTAAAGCCAGCGACACACTACCAGTGAACAACATCCTCAGCCCTTTATAAAAGTTTTTATTTTGAGACAGGGTCTCACTAAGTTGATCATGCTGGCCTCAAATTTGGGATACTCTTGCCTCAGCCTCCCCAGCCTTTGGAATTGTAGGTATTTACTGCCTCACTCGACATTCTCCCTCCCCCCCTTCTCTTTTTGGTACTGGGGATTGAATCCAGGGGCCCTTAACCACTGAGCCACATCCCTAGCTGCCCCCCCTGTTTTGGTACCTGAGATTGAACTCAGGGGTATGAGTTCAATACCACTGAGCCACATCCCCAGCCCTATGTTGTGTTTTATGTAGAGACAGGGTCTCACTGAGTTGCTTAGCTCCTTGCCCTTGTTGAGACTGGCTTTGAACTTGGGATTCTCCTGTCTTAGCCTCCCTAAGTGCTGGGATTATAGGCATGTGCCACTGGGCCTGGCTTCCCTAGCCCTTTTCCTTTCTCATTTTTTTGAGACAAAAATCTCTCCATGTTAGTCAGGGCCTGGCTAAATTGCTAAGGCTGGCTTTGATCTTGTGATCCTCCTGCCTCAGCCCCTTGAGTTGCTGGGATTATAGGTGTATGCCACCATGCTGGGCTCTTTTTCCCGGTTTTGAGAGTAATGGCACAGGGCAAATAATTGAACTTTAAAAAGAGAAGATCTTGCTAAGTTTTCAGTATGTTTTATTGAAGTTCAGTGTAGTTACATTAAAAGTGCACAAGAGGGGCTGTGATTGTGGCTCAGCGGTAGAGCGCTTGCCTCGCATGCATGAGGCCCTGGGTTCGATCCT
>PVHX01023564.1:0-25544 GCA_004024805.1 Geosciurus inauris
AACCATCTTTACTATACCCATTCCCCTTTCCTGCCCCTCACCTCCCCCCTGTCGTGTCCAGTGTTTCTCTATTTCTCTTATGTTTCCCATTCCCACCTCCCTTATTCATCAGCATCCACTAATCAGAGAGACCATTCGGCATTTGGTTTTTTGGGATTGGCTTACTTCACTTAGCATAATGCTTTCCAGTTCCATCCATAAGATAATCTTGAGCTTTGTCTTCTGACGCCTGACTCTTTGGCTCTTAGATCTGCTTGTCTCTTTATTTCTAGTCTTTCTTCAAACTCTGTTTTGTGGGCACCATGGCTCTTGCAGCTTCTGATTCAGGTTCTCCCAGATGGGCTCTGGATAAGAAGACAACTTTCCTGAGACTCCGTGGAAAAATGCCAGGGAGGACTCTGGGTTGTCTTTGGTCACAATTCACATTTGGTCTGAGTTGGGACTAGGCTTTATAAAGAGCTTCTTAAATATTCAACTTAGTTTTCATAGAAATAACAATTATCTTTAATTACCAAATAAAGTAGGTGATTTACTTACATATTTACATATGATTTAATTAAATCACACAAATATAATAACAAGCTCCTCTGTCATAAACAAGTTTGGGAAAATATAGTAGACTGGATACACCTACTACTTTATCAGTGGGAACAGGGCTATGGAGCATTCTAGAGAATAAACTACATGCTTATCAAGAGTAGGAATAAATAGCTTTTATAAAAGTAATGGAGAACTTTGTAAATTTAGCAAGTTGGTTAAATGTAGACTGGTGAAGAGAACATCTATTGTATACTTAGATATGTGTCTTTGAAAAATGTCATCAAATTTATAAAAAAAACATTTAGGTGCAGGTATTTAGATGGATGAAAGATTAAATAATTCATGTGGGGAAGTGCTAGAGGAAAACAAATGCACAGGAAGAAGCTTGTTATGGTTAATAAGAAGAGAAATGCAAAATAAATCCCCCTTATCTGTTTTATGATTATTGTAAGGTAGAAACAGCCCTCCCATACCGTTTCTCTCCTTAGTTTCCCGCCTGAGAGAACAAATCTGGCCGCTCAGGTTACTACATCAAAGAAACCCACCGCAGACACCTATGGGGCCAGTTTGAAGTGACCAATCCATAGCCACCAGGCATTTGTATGGGGCCCTATAAATTCCCTGCCCCCATCCCCTCTTCCTTTTGTCTCCTCCTTCCTTCTCCTGGGAGCCCACCTGCACAGACACCCCCCCCCCCATGAATAAAGATCCCTTGGCTATGTGGAGCGTGTTGCATCTGGTTCGGAGCGAATCCCACATTTTTACCTTACAATTATTATAATTTCTTTAGATATAAAGTAATAATTTAAAATCCAAGTAACGTTTAACCAGGAAGAATTAGTATACTTATTTGTTGGTGGTGTTGTAAAGAGTTACAACCCCTTGGAAAACATTTTATCAACACTTTTGAATCTTGGAATTTACCTAAAAATTTTGTCAGAAACAAAAGACATATGGACTATATTAATTTTTTTTAAAAAAATAAGAGCAAACAACAAATGAAACACACAAAAACAACAAAATAATTTCCTAAATCAACACAACCATATAAAACCAAACCAAAATAAAATAAAAAACCAACCTGGGTCCAGCATTAGAAGAACAAAAATCAATTAGTGTACATGATTGAACAGAATGAGATTATTAAAATGATAATTATGAAAAATATGTTAAAACATGGAAAACTTTATCAAATAAACAACAGAAAAATAAAATAGCATTAACCCAATGTTTGCTATTTTATAAAATATTTTCATGTACAGAAGATAATATGCAAAAATGAGATTAGTTATTAGGATGATTAATAAAGATATGTAGATAAATATACCTAAAATATTTATTAAATTTTAAATAATTATTGTTATTAGTCCTATCAATAATCAATATAAACGTGAGATACCAAATTCTATTTTTCAGAGTTAACTATAGCCCTTTATTTATTTATTTGTTTATTTATTGGTGATACTGGGGATTGAACCCAGGGCCTTGTGCATGCTAGGCAAGCACTCTACCAACTGAGCTATATCCCTGTCCCAACTATAGCTATTTATAAAATAAATTTTCTTTTCTGGAATGTATCAGGATTTGAAATGCATTTTGAGATTTTTGAATTATGAGTGATCACTTGTAGCTCTTTTTTTGTCTGACCACTACCTAGAACCCAGGGACACATGTAGACAAACTAGGGAAAGACTGCATTTCAGAACCACATTGTAGGACACACATGAAGTATTCCAGTGGCAGATTTTTGCCCCATAGGATGTGTTACATATGTTACCATAATCTTTCTATGGTGAAAGTATCCATAATTGTTAGTGTAATTTGAGGAAGAGTCCTAATGGGTGTCTTTTCTTCCAGAAGTGTCTTCTAGTCCCTGAGAGGTAACCTCTGTAAGGTGCTGTGTTCCTGTCTTTGGGTGGGAGGACTAGGAGAGTGGCTATAGCTGCAGACCCGTGGGGCCTGACCTGTCTGTGCTATTATTCAAAACTTTAAAGGCCATGGATTGGTGTCCCTGGCAGTCTGCAGTCCTTGCGGTTGGAGGAGGAATGAAAGATGGATGCCTGCATATCTTGGATATAAATACTGGGAAGAGCATCCAGACACCAAGCACAAACTCACAGGTAAAAATTCTCATCTGGAGTTCACTTTCAACCCAATCTTCTAGTATCTGGTGAAAATAATTTATGATAGAGCATAGAACCCAAACATACTTCTTACCTACTGAGTCCACAGGGAATTTCAGTCTTCAAGAGTTTCTTTTTTGTAAAACCTTCTAATCTGTAAATCCTGCCCCCTCCCAATTCCTTCTTCCTCAACACAGCTTTGACTGTGAAACTTGACAGTAGTTTGGCTCTTCCTGGCCAGTGATACTGGTTCATGTAAATTCATCTGTTCATTGTGTCTAAACCTACTTAATATCCTTGGTCCTTTGTTGCCTTGTGATAAACTTCCTTAGAACTAATATAATTCCTGTAATACCCCAACCCCAGCTGTGAATGGAGGATGGGTGGTAGAAAGAGTACGTTGTCTGAAATCAACATAAGTATGTTGAAAATGAACCAGAAATTGCTAAAATTTTATGATCATCATTACAGATTTGTTCCCTAATCTGGCTCCCTAAGACAAAGGAGATTGCAACAGGCCAAGGTACTCCTAAAAATGATGTGACTCTGTGGACCTGTCCCACTCTGTCCAGGTCAGGTGGGTTTTTTGGTAAGTGATTGGGTAAGTAAAATGCTGCGTATAAGCCGGACGCCGTGGCTCAGGCTTGTAATCCCAGCACTTTGGGAGGCTGAGACAGGAGAATCGCAAGTTCAAAGCCAGCCTCTGCAATGGCGAGGCACTCAGTAACTCAGTGAGACCCTGTCTCTACATAAAACACAAAATAGGGCTGGGGATGTGGCTCAGTGGTTGAGAACCCCTGAGTTCAATCCCTGGTACCCCCCCCCCCCAAATGCTGTGTACTTATGGCAAAGTGAGTTATTATTGGTGGAAAAAGTCCTGAGTGAAGGTTTTTCTCCTTCTGACTTGTAAATGTAGATATTTCAAAAGAAGAAAAAGTCTACACCTACCCCACCTTAGAGAGTGTATAGAGTAGTGTTTCTGAACTTGATTGATTGTTCATCATTTAAAATTGTCAAGTCTTTTCCTCTTTGTATTTTTATATAGATTATACATTTAGCACTATAACATCTTATTTTGAAGAAAACTTAACAGTGTCAAATCAAAGAAATCTGAAAGGGGAAGACATTGATATATGCAGGGAGGCCACTAAAACTCATGAGGCTTTCTCTATGAACATCTCTCTTTTCAAGGCAGGCTATTATTTTTTGTTTTAAATTTTTAATTTTGGCGCTGGTATTTGAACCTACGGCCTTGGTGTACACTAAGCATTTGTTCTACCTCTGAGCCAAACCCCCAGCCCCAGACCTTTATACTTTCTCAATTTAGCTCTACAAACTTTTATTGGGTCTTTTTTTTCCCCTCTGTAGCCTAATGACTTGAATTCTTTAAGATCAATACCAAGGAGTGGTATAGCTAGGTCATATGGAGGTTCTATTCCTAGTCTTTAGAGGAACCTCCATGCTGATTTCCATAATGGGTGTACTATTTTACAATCCCACCAACAGTGTAAAAGTGTTTCTTTTTTTCCACATCTTCCCCAGCATTTATTATTATTTGTATTCTTGATGACTGCTTTATTGGATCTTTTCGAGAGACAGACTTATGATGGAGGAAAGAACCAGACCCTGTCCTCAGAGTCTTAAATCTCAAATGTTAAAGGGGGCCCAGGGGAAGTAGGTATCTCCTTCTCCCCAGCCCTGGGGGACAGGAAGACAAAAGTGGTGGCTGAAGAAGGGACAGAGCAGTGGTTCTTCTAGAGTTCTGATGGTGTATCTCTTCTTCCTCTCTCCACTTAACCTTGCCTTCTGGTCAATCCTACTATGTGCCAGGGACTTTGTGGGTTGCAGAGGATATGCAGGTAAAGGAGAGAGACCATGTTTTTACTCTCATGGAGCATATACTTTTGTAGAAGGGGACATACAGAAGACAAATATATGCAAGATTAGTGCTAATACTACACCTCTCTTTGGAGATTCTGAGAATGTTATTTGGCAATAACAAAATGTCCTTATCAGATAGACTTCCTGCCTCTGCTGGCCAGCCCTGCAGACCTCTGGTTAACCTCAGAATGAACTTTATATCCTTTAGCTCTCACACTGTGTGGTCTGATAAACAAGAAAGACAACTTTTAACAGAGCCACTTTGGTGACCAGGCACAAATGTAGGAGGTAAATGAATTGATCCCTTCCCTATTTTAAATCATAAGATATGGAATTTCCTGGGCTTTTTTTTGGGGGGGAGGTACCGGGGATTGAACTCAGGGGCACTTGACCACTGAGCCACATCCCCAGCTCTATTTTGTGTTTTATATAGAGACAGGGTCTCACTGAGTTGCTTAGTGCCTCACCGTTGCTGAGGCTGGCTGTGAACCTATCTCAGCCTCCCAAAGTGCAGGGATTACAGGCGTGTGCCACTGCACCCGGCTTTTCCTGGGCTTTTTCAGAGAAATATTTCCAATCATGCCTTAAAGCCAGGTCCTTTACAAATTCCAGTAGCTGGTAGGACCTTAGCTAGATGGAGGTGTGGGATAGATTCTTGAATCAATTTACCTATTCTTAGAATAAAGACTACATACAGGTGTATTTCTTTGTTCTTCTGGTGTTAACAAGCTGTTAAGTACTTTAGTTTTAACTCCTTGAGATTTCTTTTTTTAAATTTTTTTTTAGACTTTGATGGGCCTTTATTTTATTCATTTATTTATATGTGGTGCTAAGAATCGAACCCATTGCCTCCCACATGCCAGGCAAGCGCTCTGCCGCTGAGCCACAACCCCAGCCCTTGAGATTTCTTAATGTTAGAAGAACTCCAAATAGTTTGTTTAACTTTTTCTTCCCTTAAAACAGTGGTGGTTGAAGATACGGTTACTTTTGATCTCTGAGCTACTAGTTTTCATTTCTAACCTGGTAGTTCTTTTTATATGGAATATTTCCCAAAAGTGTTTAGCAGGATGATTGTTACACAAACACACATCAAGTGGTCAGATGAGTTTGGAGTTCTGGGTTAAATGAGAACAGTTTTTTCCTAAGGATGTCTCAAAGGCTTGGGTACATTATATGTAGTGTATACATTATATGTAGTGGGTACATTGTATGTAATTTCAGAGGAGGTTCTGGTATTTTTTCCAAACAAATTTGGGGAGCATCCTGAGGTACTTGTTCCATGAACCACTCTAAGGATCAAAGCCCTTGGCATGGAACTGCTCTGGTGTTTACTTTCCACATGTTTTCATCTTGAGTTCATGACTGAGACCTGGATCAGAGACTTCAATGGGCTAGAGTTGTGGCTCAGTGGCAGAGTGCTCGCCTAGCACATGTGAGGCCCTGGGTTCGATCCTTAGCACCACATAAAATAAATAAAATAAAGGTATTGTGTCCATCTACAAGTAAAAATATATTAAAAAAAAACAAACAAACAGGACTGGGATTGTAGCTCAGTGGTAGAGCGCTTGCCTCGCATGCGTGAGGCCCTGGGTTCGATCCTCAGTACCACATATAAAGCAATAAAATAAAGACATTGTAAAAAAAAAACCAAAAAACCAAACAAACCTGGGATGTGAATCACTGGACTATCAATGTAATAAGTTAAGACCAGAATGAAAATGAAATAGAATATGATAGCATAAATAGAATGGAAAAAACAGAAAAATAGGTGTTGGTTTGTGAAACTTTTTTTTTTTTTTTTTGGTACTGGGGATTGAACTCAGGGGTACATGACCACTGAGCCACATCCCCAGCCCTATTTTGTGTTTTATGTAGAGACAGGGTCTCACTGAGTTGCTTAGTGCCTCGCCATTGCTGAGGCTGGCTTTGAACTTGCGATTCTCCTGTCTCAGCCTCCCAAAGTGCTGGGATTACAGACTTGCGCGACTGCACCCAGCTAGTTTGTGAAACTTTTGTTATAGATGTGCACTCAATACATATGCCTAGATGTACGATTGCTACATATAATGTAATTTTGACTGTGGGTTGTGGTCAAAGAGGAAAAAAAGATATTCTCGATTATGGTCATTTACTAAGCCTCACCGTGTTAACCATAGTCACGATTCTCTGGGGCAGGGGTTCATTTTAGTTAAAGAGGCCTCACCCACCTGACTACAGGAGAAAGATAACTTATAATTGTCCCTACCTACAAAATAATTGTAACTCCTAAGCTTTCAAACAAGAGTAGTCAGTTTCTAGCTTCTGGGTGAGACCTGGCCTTTGATTTGGTTTCTGCAGTTTATAGCAAATGTGCCAACATGTGGTCTTATTTATGACCACAACTACATGAAGAAAACAACATTTCAAAAGCTTCTAGTGACAGTATTCTTGGAACTTGGGAGGTAAGCACTAAAAGAGGATCTTTGTCCAAAATTAAGATGGCATTTCCCAACTATCCAGTAAGTAGATAGATATATACTATGAGTTCATCCTGGATCACCCAGGTGAACCCAGAATCCAATGACAAGTGTTCTTATAAGAGAAACAGAGGACAGATACACAGAAAGGGATGATGTGACCTCAGAGGCAGAGACTGGAGCTGTGTGGCCACAAATCAAGGATTACCAACAGCTGCTAGATACTAGGAGTGCCAAGGCACAGAAGCTGCACCCCAGGCCCCTGAAGGAGTACAGCCTGCTGAACCCTACATGTCAGACTTCCCATCTCCAGACTGTGAGAAGCTCAGTTTCTCTTGTTCTCATCCACACAGTTTGTGGTCCTCCATTATGGTAGCCACAGGACACTGATATGAGGGAGGAGCACTAGAAGAGAAATGCTTGTCGAAACCTCAAACACTGTGAGCTGCATCTGAGTCAGACCTGGCTGGTGTTTCCCAGCATGCCTTGGCAGGAGCCATCTCTGAATGGTGGAATGGGGAGGCCCTTTACCCCTGGATGGAATGTGTGGCCCCACCTGAGGCTGCCTACAGTCTTTAACAACAGCCCTGGACACGTAGAATATGAACTGTTCTTCTTCCCCTAGGTCACAGAGGCAGAGTGCTGCACCTGGCTTTGAGTCCAGACCAGACCCGGGTGTTTTCTGCTGCAGCTGATGGGACAGCCTCCGTGTGGAAGTGCTGCCAGTCACCCAGCCCCTCCTAGATGCAGTTTCTTCCTTTTTAAGTGAGGGTAGTGATACTGGCTTTTCTTCTCTGTGTGAGTGTTATAAATATCCAACACGATAAAGTGCTCTTCCCAGTGTGAGTGCCTGCTCCTCTGACTTTCTCTCTCAGGCTACTTATCAGCCCTGCTTCTTCGTTTGCATCTACCAGAGATCATCTTGACCTCTTCTCTCTGCTTCCTTTTTTCCCCTTCCTCCTCTTCCCTCCTTCTCTCCCACTTCCTCCCTCTTTGCCTTCTCTTTATCTCTTTTTAAAGATCTATTTTCATAGCTGAAGTCAGAATAATACCTATAGCAAAACTTTGTTCTTTCCCACCTGACTTTTCCCTTAAGTTCCAACCTTATATTTCTTACTGCCTCTAGATATTTCTAGATATTTTCACATGGAGCCTCCTTGGGCCAGGGGTCCTTTTTGAGATCCCTTTCTATCTTTAGCTCAGACTTGATACATTGAGAAACATAACTCATTCACTTGAAAAACTCTTATTAAAATCCTTCTATATATTATGTGCTATCTTAAGTGTATATATTATTTCCTCTAAAATAGATCTTCTATAGCATTTCCTTTTTCTCCATGTCTTAGTCTACTTTAACAGAATACATGAAACTGGGTAACTTATAAACAATAGAAGTTCATCTAGCTTATGGTTTTGGAGGCTGGGAGGCCCAAATGTATGGTACTGGCATCTGGTGAGGGCCTTTGCATGGTGTCATCTTATGGCGGTAAGTGGAAGTGGCACCCACAAGAGACCAGGAAAGAAAGAGGCGTCTGCTTTTATGACAAACCTACTTTCATGATAATCATCCACTCCCATGATAACAGCTGTAATCCATTCATGAGGGAAGAGCCCTTTTGACTCAATTACCTTTTAATAGACCACAGCTCCTAAGCCAGTTGCATTGGAGATTTCCAACACATGAATTTTGGGGATACATTCAAACCACAGCACCTTCTGAATGGTTTCATCTTTGTTCTGATCACCCAGCCTCTTGAGTTTTTGTTCCATGCTTCCCTGGCTCACCATTTGTTCTCGTTCATTTCATCTCGCCAGTCTTGCTGCAGTCCCATCTCTTAGCCACAGCTGTTAATTAAACACCAGTGAGAGGCGATGGGGCATTGAGAAAAGACAAACAGACACAGAAAAAAAGCTAGGGCTAGGTGGGACATTACCTCTGATGGAGGACTAATGACCCAGAGCTAGTACAGTGCATTATTATATAGGTTTTATCATTAAAAGGTTATTTGTAGGAAAGTTTCAGCAAAGCAGGCAATCTGAAGGACACAGGACTGGTGAGACATTAGGGTTATCTTATTATGCTCGGAATTCTCTATCCCTGGGAGTTGGTGCCTGAGTGCAAGGTCCAGACTGATAAAACTCTGTGCCATTGCACGGAGCCTCCTTGGGCCAGGTGTCATCATAGCAACTGGGCTATCTTGACCTGCACCTTGGCACAGAAAGTTCCCAGTGCAACGCAGCAACAGAGCAGTCAGAGAGACCATTCTTTGAGTCACTGCTCTCCACAAAGTCTGATATAATTGCCTCTGACTGAGTCTCCTGTTTCTACACCACTACTAGGTTAAAACTTCTGAAAGCACTGTACTAATGCTGTCAGTCCCCTGCTCATAGACTCCCAGTGACACTCCATTGCTTAAACCTTGACCCCAGCTTCTGGAGTTCTGAGCCTAGGACCTGAAGTTAGGGAACCTATTCTTGCCTTGGCTGTGCTATAAGCCCGTTATGTGACCTTGGATATGTCACAACATCAGCAAGAGTAAGACTTGATAACTGCTAAGAAATTAGACCTTCTCACCTTTGGCTGCATCTTAGTATTATTGAAGAGCTTATGTAAAGAATACTTTGTGCTGGGTGTGGTGGTGCATACCTGTAATCCCAGCAACTCCAGAGGCTGAGATAGGAGGATAGCAAGTTCAAAGCCAGTCTTAGTAATTTGGTAAGTCCTTAAGCATCTTAGTGAGACCCTGTCTCAAAATAAAAAATTAAAATGGCTGGGGATATAACTCAGTAATTAAACATCACTAGGTTCAAACCCTGGTACCAAAAACAAAAGAAAAAAAAAAAAGAAAAATATATGTCCTAGGTCCCACCAATTAGGTCATTCTCTAGTGGGTCCTGGGCATTAGAGATTTTAGAGTCTGGTGAGTCTGACTGGCAGCCATAATTGAAAATCAGTGACTAGTGTTTTAGTTAGTCTAAATTTAAGAGGCTGTCTTTTAATGTTGCTCTATGTTTTTGGTTTGGACCTGTTTTGTGAATGTACATATATGTGCTCATGTGTTTTTGTGTGTGCATATACATGTGTACATATATAAATATAAAGGATCTGATGGAAATGGAAGGACTCTTTACATGATCCCATCCTGAAGTGGTTGCTGGGATGATGATAGTCTACTTAATTCAAAATGATGAATAAGCATCACCAGTTTTTATTTTTTTTCCCCAAAGAAAACTTTCTGGCTGCGATTCAGCACTTACTGCTGTGGAATGGCAGCCATTGTAACCACTATATCGATTAAACTCAGGCTCAAGGACAAGGAGAATCAAGAAATAACCTAGATAATCCAAGACTAAAATGCATACGACTGAGAAACAACTTTCTGTTGTTTAATTTTCTTGGTTGGACATTTGCATCTCCTAGAATTTAAACTTCCGTTCTTCATCTGCCTTTGGAAAATACTGTGAGCCCTTTCTTACTTTTTCCCTGTACACTCAAGATCTTACATGTAAATAGGAAGAGTAGGTATGGTGTGTAGCAGTGGCCTTTGGATGGCAGACTTAACTTCCTTTTAACCCGAATGCTCTAAACTGGCTGTGTCCTGCAGAATCACTGAGCCTTTTACTGCACTTGTTATTAGACAGACCGGATCTTAGTGTCACTCCAGCTGGGTCTCACTGAGATAGTGAAGTGAGTAGTTTAGAGAGAAATTCCCCTGTCCCTTGACATGTGGATGATGCTGGCGACACTGTTGCCCTAACCTCCCCCTTGCATCAACCCTGAGGTTGCCTTAAGACTCTTTCACTTTGTTGGCAGAGATCTGCCCACTAACATTGTAGGAGAGAAACAGTCACACAAATTGATTTTATTTGCAATATGATTGAGAAGTGACAGCAAGTAAAATGAATTATGATCACCTAAACTTCTCCCTTCATGGTCTTAATTATCCAGTTGAGGTGTTTCTTTGAGAGAAGAGTGTAGATGCCAGGCCCTTGAGGGTCTCCACATCTCCCGGGAAGGCCGAAGGCAGTGGTGCCTCTGAAAATGCCCTTGCATAGCAAAGGGCTTCCAGAATCTCCCTGGGGGAAGACAAGAGGGGTTGGGAGTGGGGTCAGTGTGAGACATGACTAGAGAAATGGAGGAAATTCTACAGCATTTGTTACAGAGGTAAGACCAACCTTGACTTAACTGAAAATTAGTGCTTAAAAAATCCAAAATGCTTAGAAATATTTTAATTTTTTAAAACTGTCTCACTTGGTTTATTTATAGACCAATGAAAATGGAAATTCTGAGATTGGTTCTCTACTTCCAGAAAGGCCACTCTGCTGTTTATTTGTCATTTCCCCTAAAAGCTTAGTGACTCAGGGATACAATTTTCAAATGCAGATGATACAATAAGGTGAAGAATAAAAGCCATGTTTTCTGGTTTCTCTGGCAGACAACTGTCTTCACAAAGAAACAAAACCAAAGTAACTCCTTTCTTGGAAACTTGGTTTTATGAATGTATAAAATAAGGAAACATCTGAGAAACTGGATTCCTCCCTAAATAGATTGACTTCCCCTGCCTGTTATAGCACCTGGAATTTTCAGAATTAGTTATTTATGCTTTACTTATCAATAAGCAGTCCAGGGTATTGAGAGAGTGGGGCAGGGTTGCTAAATGCCATTGCTAGAGAGTGGCTGGTAGGAGGGGACTAGTATTTGGGGATGCTGCTGTGGCCTCAGGACATGGTATATGGGATCCAAAGGTTCTGGGTTCCTGGGTGCCCAAAGTGGAGTATTTGGGAGTATGTGGGAGGGAAGGTAAAGAAGAGAGCTCAGAAGAGCACTAAAGACAAATGCCATCTTTCCCTGGGATTTGGCCAGCCTTGGTGCTGAAGGCAGGATGTGGTACCTGGGAAAGACAGAGACCTCTGGCTCTCAGTCCCTGATAACTCCCCAGTCATGCACTGCACACATTTCTGATGAGACTTCATGGGGTCTTGGTGACAGGTGGGAAATGACAAACCAGTACTTAGACTTAAAAATCTGGACAGTATTTTTTCTGTTCCTGTCTTTAAACAGAGCTTGGTCCCTCTTTTTCTCAGGGACCCCGGGGTAGAAGCTTACATATTCTCTGGTGTGGGTCAGACTTAGAAGTTGTTTGGCGGGGATTTGGTCAGTTCTAGAAAGCTCTGGGGTTTAGCATGAGGTCAGACAGGCTTGGGGATGACAGGCTTTCAAAGACACTCAGGTTAAATGACAGAGGAACTTTTGGGGTGGTATTGAGGAGGGAGAGGAGACGCAAGGCCCTTGAGGGGTCCTGATTTAAGTTCTCCTCAGTGTTGTACATATCTTTAACTTTAAATCTATTTAAGGCAATATGATAAATGAGAAAAAAAAGCATTGCTTCTTAGTGGTTTTTGATATAAAATCAGGAACATAGAGTAGGTCAATGTGCACTAGCAGCAAACTTCTTATTTTCAATGACTCATTTAAGCTGAGAACATTAATTTATTTCACTGAGGTTTTATCAAATTCTTTGAAAAAGCAGGCCATTACATTGTATCTGCATGCCTTACTCAATAGCTAATGTGTGGGATCTTATTTTACTTACATTACATGAATCTTTTCCGCCACGGGGGCTTCCAGCACAAACCATGTTCAGTCCAATCACAGGTTTAAAATCATAGTGTTTTTTATCATTGCAGATTTTTCTGTCTATGATGGTGACATTGACTTCTCTTAAAGTATCGGATGGAGGAGACTTATTGTGAACCATGCCCCACCCTGCAACTCGACACATGGTTCCTGGTTCCACATCATCCCCCATTTTAGGTAGTTGAAGGATAGCCACATTTTTATTAATTGTTGCTTGTTTCTTCAGCTGTTGGATGACAAACATAATGAGTTAATAGAATGAGATAAACACTGACTTTTTTTTTTTTTTTTTTTGTACCAAGGATTGAACCCAGGGATGATTAACCACATATGAGCCACATACCCAGCCCTTTTTATTTTGAGAAAGGATCTTGCTAAGTTGCTTAGGGACTTGCTAAATTGCTGAGAATGGCCTTGAACATGTGATCCTCCTTCCTCAACCTCCCCAGCTGCTAGGATGAGAGGTGTGTGCACTATGCCCAATAAACATTGACTTTTTAAACTTAAATTCTAGCCCAACACACTATGACCTCCTTGCATGATATTGTACAGTAGAAACACTGAGGAAAGTCTTCTATGAAGGTGGCTAGATTGAAGGAAGTTCTGTAACGAAAGAACACAATCAAAGGTACATACCTGTAGAAGTTTAAGATCACCCTCGTGTGTGTATTTATCATAGCATGGGTAGGGAAACTCTTTCTTGATAGACATTAACTGTTTTTCTGGCTCATTCTTGGTAATTGAGTGAGCGCCGAGAATGACCTGAGATCTTTTGTTCCTGGAATAGAAACCACACTATTTACTGGGTTTATTCTTTAATCAGGACTAGAGCATATTATGTGTTGATCAATTTCAATGTATCATCTGTAAATATATTTCTTTTTTTTTTTTTTTAAATTTTTTTTTTTTTTAGTTGCAGATGGACACAATGTCTTTATTTTATTGCTCTGTACGTGGTGCTGAGGATCGAACCCAGGGCCTCACGCATGCGAGGCAAGCGCTCCACCGCTGAGCCACAATCCCAGCCCGTAAATATATTTCTTGTGGAGATATTTTGTGGCTCAAAATAAATATGTGCTTTAAAGGGTAAAAAGTGAGATGTTTTATGAATCAACTGCCATCATTGCCTCAGTTTTATGTTGCTATAACAAAACACCTGAGAATGGGTGACTTATAAAGAAAAGAAATTTCCTTTGACTCACAGTTTTGTAGTCTAAGAGCATGGTGCTGGCATCTGCTTGGCTTCTGATGAAGGCCTCATGCCATGTCAACTCATGGAGAAAAGTGGGAAGGAAACAGGTGTGTGTAGGTGAGCAGGTGTGGGAAGCGGAGGTATGGAATGGAGGAAGCAAGCAAGTGAGTTGAGGAGGCTGAACTTGCTTTATAATAACTGCTCTCATGGTGATCAAGCCACTCTCAAGGCTGCATTAATCTCTTCATGAGGGTAGAAACCCTATGACCTAAATACCTCTTAAAGGTCCCACCATCTCTCAGTATGGTTACATTGGGGACCAAGCTTCCAGCACATGAAACTTTGAGGACCTAACCATCTCCAAACCATGGCAGTTTTCATCATCCACCAGCTTATTTATAAAAAGCTAAACTGGGTTTATTGAAAAACAAATGAGAATTCCATGACAGCAAAGCCAAATTGTGTTCTAGTCTGTCCGTTCCCCTCACCTTGTTTATCTGTAATAGAGAATTAGGCTGCACATTACAGGAAAAGAAAAATTTCAGTAATCCAGTGACAGGAGCAAAAGGCACTGAATAGTTGCAGATGAATGCATGGGCAGGATCTTTATAAAAGAACAATAGAACAACTTCTAGCAACAAATGGCTCCACAAAGGCCCCTGTTTGCATGGTGTTGAGTAGGTGTGTATTGCAGGGATGGTGATCTGAACAAGGGGCTCAAGTTGCCTTTTGGTTAACAAAATCAAAATACTCTCTTAACAATTAATGCTTAATGATATTACCATTCACAGTCTGTTATAAATTATGCCAACTGATATTCATACTATCCTTTCCCATCACATCAGCTGCAATTGGTCTCTCTTAAGACATTAGAACAGCGCTTTTCATTAGAGCATGATGAAATGTCTGTAAATCTGCATGGTCCTATAGCCACATGTGGCAGCTAAGGACTTGAAATGTGGCTAGGGTGGGACTGAGGATGTAAATTTGCAATTTCACTCAGCTTCAATTAGTTTAAGTTTGCATAACCCCATGTGCTATCATATTAGACAGCCCAGGTTTAGAGGCTTGGTTTAGAGTGGAGAGAAGAGCAGGCCTGGGAAGAGGTTTCCAGGTAGTAGCTGACAAGAGCTAAGGGATGGCTGAAGGACTGAGAGGGGTCCCCTGGGGGACACAGGAAGGCATTGGAAACAGGATTTCTTTACTTGATGGCTCTGCCAGGCCCCTGGATTCTGGAACTTCAACCCTTCCCTGCTGTGATTGATGTTTTGCAGTATCTATACCAGTGGCTGTAGCAGACACCTTCAGAAAGAATTCGTGGATACTGTTTGTGCATTGGCTTGATTCTTTGTGGAAAGTCTGGGCTTAATTTCCTTTTGAGTTAAAGCAAGCACCCAAAGACTTAAGTGATATGAAAATATATGTGAATCTCCTGTGCCTTGGTGAGATTTTCACTGTTTCTCCGAATTAGAATATCTGCACAAATGTGTTTTTAAAATCTAAGCACTTACAGGTTACAGTGGGCTGCAGTCAATACCCAGTCGGCTGCAATCAAGGAGCCAGCACAGATGTTGTTTTTGTCAAGTTTAAGTAGGACCATGTAGGGTCTTGAATGAGGAGTTACTTCATTTCCTCCAATAATTCTTACACAGCCATCTGCTCAAAAGAAAAAGGCGAATCAGATCCATGCCTGTCACAAAGAGCTCTTCCTAGAGGTGTGTTTCTAAGACCAGCATGCTTTTCCCACTTGAAGAGAAAGCAAGGATGAGAACGTTTGCCTCCTGCTTTTTCTCCATGTAGACTTGCAGCCATCTGACTGTAAATCCTGTCCTGTTGAAGTGTCTGAGAGCTCCCTGCTGTTGTGGCCACAGAAACCGTGCTGTTGGTGTTCCAGGGACCACAGGTTGGAAATCTATCACCAAGCTCTAACCTTCGGTCTTGCAGAGGGCGGAGAGCTGTGTTTTGGTCTATTCCAGCAATAGCTGCTATAGAAAATGTTAGTGGTAATGTTGACCTCTCAGTTGAGTATTAGTTTGGGGAAGCAGAGGGGGCTTTTAGAATCCTGAGGACCCTCTTTTTGATCCAAGCCCTTTCAAAAACACGGCATGCAACCTAATATCACCATCTTTTAGCCATGATCATTAGTCACTGTGAGACTTTAGGCTACTGAACTGCACTGTGCTCATTCATGGGTTGAGAACATCATCTATTACACTGAAGGGTCCTCTTCAATCTCAAAGCCCACCCACATGGGTTAATCTAAGATCTTTCCAATGAGGCAGGGGGAAAGGAAGAGAGATACCGAAAGTAGAAAATTCAAATTTCCATGGTGGTTGGTTAGAAGTGTAGACCCATTGTTAGAGAAAAATGAGACCTAAACACAAGCAAATCATACACATTGGTCGAGAGGACCTTGTGTCTATGTGACATACTCTTGGCTCTCCACTTTCTATACCAGGTTTTTACGAAATCTAAAACATTTCTCCTGACTGTGGGCTGACACTCATATTTTCTTGAATAGGGCACAGTGCCTCTTATTCCATAATTAAAGTTAATTCTCTGCCAAATTTCACAGAAAGTTAATAAAAAGTTAATATAGAAGTTTTTCATAAGGTTTGATGAGGGTGAAGGTAAGGGGAAAGGAATGACCACAAGGCCTCTATTTTCCACAAGGGAAATAGGAAGGCAAAATTCTAGGCTTTAGAAATAAGAGGGTTAGGGAACTTCAGAAGAGCTTCAGTCACATTCTCTTTTTTCTCCTAGGGTGAGACAGATACAGATAGATTCCAGAGGTGCACTTTTGGATTTTCTGGGCTGCAAAAATCACAAACTCAATAAATACTCTCCTTTGAAGGATTCTGTGATTGTTTGGTTGAACACATACACCACCCTCAGAAACACATCCATATCTACAGCCCACTCATTCTTTTTAAAAAAGTTTTAATTTGTTCTAATTAGTTATACACTGTAGTAGAATGCATTGTGACACATCATACATAAATGGAGTATCACTTCTCATTCTTCTGGTTGTACATGATGGAGATCACACCAGTTGTGTAATCATATATGCACATAATGTCAAAATGTCCAATTCATTCTATTGTCCTACCCCCATACCTCCTCCCTCTCTTCACTCCTCTCTGTCCAATCCAAAATACCTCTTCCCTAGCCTTCCATCCACATTATGAATTAGCATTTGCATATCAGAGAAAACATTCAGTCTTTTGTTCTTTGGGATTGGCTTATTTTACTTAGCATGATATTCTCCACCTCCATCCGTTTACTGGCAAATGCCATTTCATTCTTCTTTATGGCTGAGTAATGTTCCATTGCATGTATATATACCACATTTTATTTATCCATTCACCTGTTGAAGGGGACCTAGCTTGGTTCCATAGTTTAGCTACTGTGAGTTGAGCTGCTATAAACATTGATGTGGCTGTGTCACTGTAGTGTGCTGATTTTAAGTCCTTTGGGTATATACTGAGGAGTGGGATAGCTGGGTCAAATGGTGATTCCATTCCAAGTTTTCTGAGGACTCTCCATGCTGCTTTCCATAGTGGTTGCACCAATTTGCAGTCCCACTAGCAATGTATGAGTGTACCTTTTTCCCACATCCTGCCAATATTTATTGTTACTTGTATTCTTGATAATTGCCATTCTGACTGGAGTGAGATGAAATCTCAATATAGTTTTGATTTGCATTTCCCTAATTGTTAGAGATGTTGGACATTTTTTCATATATTTTTGATCAATTGTATTTCTTCTTCTGCAGCCACCCATTCTTAGAAGGGTGTGGGGTTGGGACTAAAGTTGGTGGGAAGTTTTTAAATACTGAAAACTCTGTCCTTACAGAATTAAATTAAATTAGTATTTATGAGGCAGGTGTGAAGTCAGTAGTTTAAAAAAGTCCTCCAGATTGTTCCAATGTGGAGGGTCAAGACTACTGGTTTGGAGCATCAAGCCTTGCTCTGCTGTGTCTGTTCCCTCTATGGGCACACAATACTATGTAAACACAAGAAGCAGAGTGGAGAAGAGAAAGTTGCCTTTGTTATTTCCTTTGAACAAAAGAGATGGTTGGGTTTTTAAAAATCTGCCCTATTTTCACTGTTTCATGCTTAACCCTCCTGAGTGTGGTCATACTATTCCATGCTTTATTTAATATGCTTATCACATGGTCCCAAATGTTCTGCAACTTTGTTATTTTTGATTTTTTTTTTTTCATTTTTAGGTGCAAGGTAAACCAGAGAACTTTCTAGGAATTTCTGGCATTCAGGTTGTTACATAAGCCCCTGCTCCTCATTTCTACCTCCAGAAACTGATGGACTGTAGGGTAAAACTGGCTGCCTTCGTATTTGTCAATGGCCTCAGGGTAATCCTCACTTCCTGGTAGGTTCCTCAAAGAAAATCTAGAACTACTCAGGAGCTACTAGCCTGCCAGTGACAACACTATACATTTTACAGCATTACAACCCATGTGTGTGGAACTCATGCAAAAACAGGGATATTGGTTACCATTTAGTACACCAAAGAGATAACTGAATAGAAAACACTCCAGCTCTCCCAAAGGACTGATGCAAGAACTTTCCCAATTGGTCTATTCCTGTGGAGACTCTGGCTTAGAGAAATAACTACCAAATTCTAATCAGCCCTGCTTTACCTCTGTGTCTAGGGCAGCTTTGTCTTAATTGTCTTTAAGACTAATCTATGCATTTTCTGCAGAAAGAAAGGCTGAACTGACTAAGGTACCACTATTCTTTTCCTCAAAGGTACAACTTGTTTTCCTAACTAAAGAATATTGTGTTTGGTAGTTTGCTCATTTTTACATTATTAGTTTTGGCAATTTCTAAACTATAAATTGGCAGCAATAAACATTACTAGGTCTGTCTGTTTTTGAAATTATAAAGAAGAAAGAATTGTTTTCCCTTAAAAATAAAGAAATATTTAGAATACACACACACACACACACACACACACACACACAAGAATGCTAAACATTTTAAGACTTGGAGAAAAAATTTTTCTCTCAGCATAATACATCAGGTAATTATGGTTATGATGGAAATGACAAGAATCAATCTTACCTTCAGAAATTAGCAGAAGAAAAATGACAATTGAGAGAGAAGATGGGAGAAACATATGGGAGTTCCTCATTGTGGCTGGTGTCCCACATCAGTCAACACGAAAATCTGTTTTCAGCTCTTGACTGCCTTTATCTTTTATAAGAGAGTACAAAGGATGTGGTTTCCTTCCTTCTCTTTCTTTGAAATTTCGAAGTTTACATTAGAAAATGAAACCCAAGTGAGAGCAGCCAGTGATGGTGGCCAGTGGGCATGCTGCGAGGGGAGAGCATCCAGACTCCACAGGGTGGGGCAGCAGGTGGCCAGTCAGGGAGCTGCATTCCCATCAGAACGCAGTGCACAGAAGGGATTTTAAAATGTCCCAGCTAAGATTTTAAAGCCTTTTTTTTTTTTTTTTATCAGCAGCAATATGAACTTCAGTATCCATGAATGAAAGTTTTTTTTTTTTTTAAGACTTAAAAATCAGAGCTTTAAAAAAAAATCCTAAAATTGGTCACTAATCAATTTTTTTCCTAGCTATCTCTTTGGGTTATATAAAAATTAGTAGGTCAAATGCAAGAGGAGGTCAGGGGGAGAATTTTGTACGTGTAAGCTCTGGCCTCACTGTCCCTTCCCTGCTTTGTGGAGAATGGTTTATTGTGCTTCCACCTGGAGTCTCTGGCAGGCGTGGGGTCATGGGATGGTGGCTTGGAGACTGCGGGCCCTTTTCAGCCTTCCTGCTGTGCTTCCCCACCCTGTTTATTGTCACAACTCTGATACTGAAGGTAGGTCAAGTTTTCCTCCCTACCTCTTTCTTTTCATTTCTTTCTTCCCTCCCTCCTTCCATCTTTCTTTCCAGATTTAGCTGAGAAGGAAAATGGAAGTGAGACATGAACATTTTGTTCCAGTGCTGGACAATGTCTCACTCTAAAAAGAATCAACCTCAGTCCCTGGAGGAACAGTATGGAACATGCTTGCTATCAGAAAGGCCTTTAGCCTTTTCTGAGCTGAGGATGTGGTCTCTACTGTGGTCATATGTTCTGTCTGGCTGCCTGGACCCAGTGGTAACTCTCTATCTCTCTCTCCCCCCCCTTTCTTTCTCTCTTCCTCCCTCCCTCCCTTCCTAGCTTCTTTCGTTCTTCCTTCCTTCCTCCCTTCCCTTTCCTTTTCTTTCTCTTCTCTCTCTCTCTTACAAAGAAATCAACACTCTCATGACTTCAGATCTAGTGGTTACTTTTGTAGAAAATCATATGACCTTACAAGGGAGTGTCTTGTGAAACCCCTGTTTCCTTTTTCAGATCTTAAGTTTAATCATTTTCAGTAAAAGCAGTGGGATACCCTTCTGGGTTTTGTGAGTGATGTTAGTGTACTTTTAAAAAGTCAAACTTTAATTGACTGTACCTATTAAAACTTTCTCAAAGTTAACTAACAATTTTGGCTTTATGTGACTGTGGTTGCTATTCTTTCATTTATATTGATTGTTAACAGTTTTATGATATAATTTGCATACCATAAAGTCCATCCATTCAAAATGCACATTTCAATGGATTTTAGTATATTTACAGAGTTGTGTAAATATACTAAAACATCCTAATCTAATTCTAGAACATTTTCATCATCCCCAAAGAAGCTTTGCACCTGTTAGCTGTCATTCTCATTAGGCAACCTATAATCTACATTGTGTAGATTTGCCTTTTTGGAGATTTCAGATAAATAGAATCATATGGTATATAGTCTGTTGTGACTGGCTTTTTAAATTTAGCATAATGTTTTGAGGTTCATCCATATGGTAACATGTATCACTACATTTTCTTTTATTGACAAATAATATTCCATTGTATAGAAATAACACATTTTATTTATTCATTCTTCAGTTGATGAATGTTTGGCTTATTTCTGCTTTTAAGTCATTATGAATCTACCTCTATGAACATGGACAAGTTTTTTTCCCATTTGAAAAATATTTTTAGTTATGTATAACACCAGGATACATCCTGACGTAATCACAAAACCATGGAACACAACCCACTCTAACTCAGTCCCCAGCACTTCTCTGCCTCCTTGATTCCCTCCCTCCACTCCACCAATCCCCTTTTCACCAATTTGCATTTTGATTCTTTTTAAAATTAGTGTTCTATGAATGCACCCAATGCCGGGACCCACTGTGCCTCATTCATGCATGCACATATGAAAGTTCAGTCAGGATCATTCCATTGCTCTTCCCTTTTCCAGTCCCTTCTTCCTGCTCCTCCTTAATTCCCTTCATCTACTCAATTGAGCTTTCCTCTATTTGGATGAAATTCCCTTACCCCCTCTTCTCCCTTTGTTTCTCTTTCTCTTTCTTTTTGTTTTTTTCTTTTATTCCCTACCCTCTTATTTTGGATCAGCTTTTACATATCAGAGAAAATATTTAACTCTGACTTTTTGGGACTGGCTTATTTCACTTAGCATGATAATCTTTAGTTCCATCCATTTAATGGGAAATGCCATAATTTCATTCTTCTTCATGCCAAGTAATACTCCACTGTGTATATATACCACATTTTGTTTATCTAGCCATCTGTTGAAGGACACAGAGTTTGGTTTCACAGCTTGGCTATTGTGAATTGAGCTGCTATAAACATTGGTGTGGCTGCATCATTGTAGTATGCTGATTTTAAATGTTTTGGATATATAAGGAATGGGATAGCTGGGTCATATGGTGGTTCCATGACTAGTTTTTTAAAAATAATTAATTAATTAATTAAAATGAATTTCAAGTCAAGTCGTAGTACATATATAGAGCTCAATTTTTCCAATTCTCTGGTTGCAAACCAGATAGAGTCACACCATTTGTGTCTTCATACATACACCTAGGGTAGTGATGACCATCTCATTTAACCATCTTTACTATACCCATTCCCCTTTCCTTCTCCCCTCTTCCCCCCTCCCCATCCAGAGTTCCTTCATTTCTCCTATGTTCCCTGCTCCTACCCCGCTTATGTATCAGCATCCACTAATCAGAGAGAACATTTGGTTTTTTGGGATTGGCTTACTTCACTTAGCATAATGTTCTCCAATTCCATCCATTTACCTGCAAATGCCATAATTTTATTCTCTCTTATTGCTGAATAATATTCCATTGTGTATATGTACCATAGTTTCTTTATTCATTCATCTATTGAAGGGCATCTGGGTTGCTTCCACAGTTTAGCTATTGTGAATTGAGCTGCTATAAACATTGAAGTGGCTGCATCCCTGTAGTATGCTGTTTTTAAATCTTTAGGGTATAGGCCGAGGAGTGGAATAGCTGGATCAAATGGTGGTTCTATTCCAAGTTTTTAAAGGAATCTCCATACTGCTTTCCAGATTGGTTGCACCAGTTTGCAGTCCCACCAGCAATGTTTGAGTGTGCCTTTTTTACCACATCCTCGCCAGCACTTATTGTTGCTTGTATTTTGGATAGCTGCCATTCTGACTGGGGTGAGATGAAATCTGAGAGTAGTTTTGATTTGCATTTCTCTAATGGCTAGAGATGTTGAACATTTCTTCATATATTTGTTTATTGATTGTATATCTTTTTCCAAGAGGTTTCTATTCAGCTCCTTAGCCCATTTATTGATTGGGTTGTTTGTTTTTTTGGTGTTAAGTTTTTTGAGTTCTTTATATATCCTGGAGATCAGTGCTCTATTTGATGTGCGTGTGGCAAAAATTTGCTCCCAGAATGTAGGCTCTCTGTTCACCTCATTGATAGTTTCTTTTGCTGAGAAGCTTTTTAGTTTAAATCCACCCCATTTATTGATTATTCCTTTTATTTCTTGTGCTTTTGGAGTCTTGTTAAGGAATTCAGGACCTAATCCAACGTGATAAAGATTTGGACCTACTTTCTCCTCAATTAGATGCAGGGTCTCTGGTCTAATTCCTAGGTCTTTGATCCACTTTGAGTTGAGTTTTGTGCATGGTGAGAGATAGGGGTTTAGTTTCATTTTTCTGAATATGGATTTCCAGTTTTCCCAGCACCATTTGTTGAAAAGGCTATCTTTTCTCCAATGTATGCTTTTGGCACCTTTGTCTAGTATGAGATAGCTATGTTTATGTGCATTACTCTCTGTGTCCTCTATTCTGTACCATTGGTCTACATGTCTATTTTTGTGCCAATACCATGCCATTTTTGTTACTATAGCTTTGTAATAAAGTTTAAGGTCTGGTATTGTGATGCCTCCTGCTTCACTGTTCTTGCTCAGGTTTGCTTTGGTTATTCTTGGTCTCTTATTTTTCCAAATGAATTTCATGATTGCCTTTTCTATTTCTATAAGAAAGGACTTTGGGATTTTAATTGGGATTGCATTAAATCTGTATAGTGCTTTGGGTAGTATGGCCATTTTAATAATATTGATTCTGCCTATCCAAGAACATGGGAGGTTTTTCCATCTTCTAAGATCTTCTTCAATTTCTTTCTTTAGTGTCTTGTAGTTTTCATCATAGAGGTCTTTCACTGCTCTTGTTAGATTGATTCCCAAGTATTCTATTTTTTTGGAGGCTATTGTGAATGGAGTAGTTTTCCTAATTTTTCTTTCAGAGGACTCGTTGCTGATGTATAGAAATGCATTTGATTTATGGATATTGATTTTATATCCTGAAACTTTGCTGAATTCATTTATCAGTTCTAGAAGTTTTCTGGTGGAATTTTTTGCATCCTCTAAGTATAGAATCATGTCATCTGCAAATAATGATAGTTTGAGTTCTTCTTTTCCTATTCATATCCCTTTAATTTCTTTCATCTGTCTGATTGCTCTGGCTAGAGTTTCAAAGTCTATATTGAATAAGAGTGGTGAGAGAAGGCATCCCTGTCTTGTTCCAGTTTTTAGAGGGAATGCTTCCAATTTTTCTCCATTTAGGATGATGTTGGCCTTAGGTTTAGCATATATTGCTTTAACAATGTTGAGGTATGTTCCTACTATCCCTAGTTTTTCTAGCATTTTAAACATGAAAGGGTGCTGTATTTTGTCAAATGCTTTCTCTGCACCAATTGATAGAATCATGTGATTCTTATCTTTAGGTCTATTGATGTGATGGATAACATTTATTGATTTCCATATGGTGAACCAACCTTGCATCCCTGGAATGAACCCCACTTGATCATGGTGTACTAGTTTTTTAACATGCTCTTGTATATGATTCGCTAAAATTTTATTGAGAATTTTTGCATCTATATTCATCAAGGGATATTGGTCTGAAATTTTCCTTTTTTGATGTGTTTCTTCTGGTTTTGGAATCAAGGTAATACTAGCTTCAGAATGAGTTTGGAAGGGTTCCTTCCCTTTCTATTTCATGGAATAATTTGAGGAGTATTGGAGTTAGTTCTTTTTTGTAGGTCTTGTAGAACTTGGCTTAGAATCCATCTGGTCCAGGGCTTTTCTTGGTTGGAAGGCTCTGGATGGCATCTTCTATTTCCTTGCTTGTAGTTGATCTGTTTAAGTCATGAATGTCCTCTTGATTAAATTTGGGTAGGTCATATGCCTCTATAAATTTGTCAGTGTCTCCAGGGTTTTCTATTTTACTGGAATATAAGTTTTCAAAATAGTTTCTAATTATCCTATGTATTTCAGTAGGGTCTGTCATGATATTTCCTTTTTCATCATAGATTTTAGTAATTTGGGTTTTCTCTCTCCTTGTTTTTGTTAGGGTGGCTAAGGATTTGTCAATTTTGTTTATTTTTTCGAAGAACCAGCTTTTTGTTTTATCAATTTTTTGAATTGTTTCTTGTGTTTCAATTTCATTGATTTCAGCCCTGATTCTAATTATTTCCTGAATTCTACTTCTTTTGGTGTTATTTTGTTCTTCTTTTTCTAGGGCTTTGAGTTGTAGTGTCAGGTCATTGATTTGTGGACTTTTACATCTTTGAATATATGAGCTTAATGCTATGAACTTTCCTCTTAGCACTGCCTTCATAGTGTCCCAGAGGTTTTTACCTCCAAAATTTTTTTATCTCCTCTCTGATGTCTTCTGTTACCCATGCATTGTTCAATAGCAAATTATTGTGTCTCCAGGTGTTGTGGTGGCTTCTTTTTTTAAACTGTTATTAATTTCTAGTTTCATTCCATTATGGTCAGATGGAATGCAGGGTAGTATCTCTATTTTTTTGTATTTACTAAGACTTGCTTTGTGGCATAGCATATGATCTGTTTTGGAGAAGAATCCATGTGCTGCTGAGAAAAAAGTGTATTTGCTTGTTGAAGGATGGAATATTCTATATATATTCGTTAAGTCTAGACCATTGATTGTTCTATTGAGTCTTGTAGATTCTTTGTTTCGTTTTTGTTTGGAAGATCTATCCAGTGGTGAGAGAGTTGTGTTGAAGTCACCCAATACTATTATTTTGGGGTCTATTTGGTTCTTGCATTTGAGAAGTGTTTGATGAACATGGCTGCCCCATTGTTTGGGGCATAGATATTTAAGATTGTTATGTCTTGTTGATGTATGATTCCCTTAAGCAGTATGAAATGACCTTCTTTATCCCTTTTCACTAACTTTGGTTTGAAGTCCACTTTGTGTGAAATGAGGATGGAAACTCCTGCTTGTTTACACAGTCCATGTGAGTGATAGATTTTTTTCCATCCTTTCACCTTCAGTCTGTGAGTGTCTCTTTCTATGAGATGAGTCTCTTGGAGGCAG